>APFE030012350.1:13449-61081 GCA_000404065.3 Pinus taeda
GGACAAGCTCCCAGCTCATCAAAATGGGAATTGCCAACAGGATTGAGACCATTTCAATGATCAAAAGGGTCCTGACAATAGGAAACCTGGTTCAGACCCTGGAAAGAAGAAGCCAGGACATGCAGGCAGATATCAATAAGTTCCAGGATAGGTTCATGGCATTACAAAATAGAGGTCTTCCTAGCTTGAAGGAGCCATCAGGAAAGCTACTCTCACATGAAACATATGCCAAGAGAGTCAACACTTTTGCTGCCAATCAGATTTGAGAAACAGCAAGCACATCAGCAGAAGCAGGGCCAACAACAGGACAGACTCTTTTTAACAGGGGAGAGCTTATTCTTCATTATGAATGAAATCACTCACTTGTTTGATGAGCCTCCCCATTTTTACAAGTATACAGAGGCAGATGAGACCATGGGGTCAATTTTGAGGCATCAATTGCCTACACAGGAAGTGTGGAATAATTTAATACAATTACTGTTGAACCAAAGCCAGTAATTATGTTTTTCTTTTTTTGAAATATTTAAATCATCATGCACAGGAAAATATGGATATATCAGCATGTATGCAGTAAAAGGCTGAGCCAACTCAGCACAACTATTTGGCCACCATAGCAGCACTGGCAGTCACAGGTGACAGGGCCAAAAAAGCTACAGAAGGACAGAGCTGCACAAACACGTCACTCAGTAGTTATAACAAAGCGTTCAACCAACTCAGTGAGCTCCAAAGGTCGAAATTTTCTGACAGGAGTAAAGAGCATTTATGTTGTATTAAAGGCTGTAATAACTTCTTATCTACTATTTCTGTACGAGTTAATGAAGATATTTTGTTTCTCAGATGACTCAATGCCTGAGATATTTTGTATGAAACACTTCTATATATTCCCCCTCGCATAAGTTAGCAGGGGTTGGACGTTGGATGTCGGATATTGTTCATATCAATTCTATTGTTCTTTTACTGTAACTCTCAGAGAAGTAATACAAAGGATGATGGAATTTCAAAAGCTCTGTGTTGTTTGATGTTTTCTGGTGTTTAGCTGAAATTCGCAGGATTCCTGCGTATCTCATGGCACAATAAGTTTTTCTTATAACTCTTTGTTATGTGTTTTGTTATCTTTCATATCTCTTTCATGTTCCTGTGTCTTACAGTTTATAGCAAGGAAAAAGAATAGTTCCAAGATTTAATCACAGATTACCCTGAACTCAATCTAAGTTATTCTGAATGTTTTTCTTCAAGTTATAGTAATAAAGTTGTAATTCTTAAATGCTACCCTTTCACACTATACCTTTCCTAGTGATTATTGTTTCAGGAATTCAAGTCTGCTCCTGAGGAATACATCTCTTTCTCACACCCCAGCTTAGTGGAAAATTCTTAATTGCTTTTCACTAGTTGTTTACATTCCACCATCATAATTTCAAGTTTGTTTCGTGAAATATCTAAATGGCCCTGTAACTCTAGCTGCTCAAACTCAAGATTTCAAGAAACTAGTAGCCACAGACTCCATTGCCCAATGGACTAACTTTATCTGCAGATCTCCACTTTAAGTACAGAAAGACATCCTTCCAACCAAACACAAACCAAAAACCTATATTTCATAACTAGCCTAATATCACTACAGAACAGAGACAAACCTATAGAGAGAGCCCTCTCTGATTACAGCTGGGCTAGAAGCTGTAATCCAAAGATTGGTTAGTGGTTACCCCGACCGTATTCCCTTGGGACTCATAGGGAACAACCTGGGTGTTAACACGCTTGTCACCTTCGAATGCCTGCCAATTTGAGATGTTATCAGGTACGGAAGGTCTGAAAATCAATTCAACATAACATTTATTCTTCTTTAATCTAAAGTCAGGAAAAAGTTTTGTAGCCATTCCAGCCATCAGGTCGACATCTTAGTTTTTCTCTCGAGGTATGTATGTGATATTAAAAGAATCAAGACTATCAATTAAGCTCCATACCTCATGTTGGTACCTTCCCTAGTCCACAATTATATGTGAATCACCAAAAACTTTAAAATTTTTTACCTTCAGACCAATGGCTTTTTTCAGGCCCTGCAGCAAGCCTTCATGTTCTGCCATGTTGTTGGTGCATGCGAGCTCCAACTGGCTGGCAATCAGATGTTGGTTCCCTTGTGGGTCAATAAGAATGATACCAACACTTGCACCTTCAAGGCAGTTGGAGCCATTAAAATAGAGTGTCCAAAATATAGAGTCAAATCTTACATCAACATAATTTCTTCCTACGAGACTAGTTCTATCATCTAGTATATTATAGGGTGGTTCGTCAGTTGGACTATGGGGGAGAGATTCCAACCATGTGTTTATTCTAGTTTCTTCAATTGTTTTTGCATGGAATTCTCCAAAATAGGTTTCTGTGGCACAAACATTGAAACTATAATTCCCAAGGATAGAGTTGGTAAACATTACAAGTTCATTGTGACCATTTAGCTTCGTCACTACATAATTCATGTATCTTTCTCGATCAACTCTTAGCATATCACCCTTTTCCTTCTAAGGTAGCAAGAGAAGGGACCAATGAGTTGAGAAATATCCATTGAGTTTTGTTGACCAGTTCCTAATAAGCAGCATTCCATAAGCCTCGGGTATATCGGTTACCACTATATCAACGATTTGTGTGTATTGTGGTTTAGCAACCATCTAAATCAACACATCTTTCAATTCCCCAATTACTTTCACAATTGTCCCGTCCAATTGCATAATTTGAGTCCCAATTTTCTTGGGTATCGCCTACAGTATTTTAGCAACAACGTAAGGCATGACAGTGGACGAGGCACCATAATCTACTAAGAAAATGTGTATGTTCATGTTGAAAATTTCAAATGTGATGAGGAAAGGGGGAGTCATGGATTTTGGTTTCCTTCCTATCATGGCCGCATTGACATCTTAGGGGTTTTGATTCATTTTGGATAGAGTGGATTCCATAGCTGATGGCATTTGGGCTATAATGGAGGTGTTGATAGATCTGGATGCTGACTTCTTGGTTTGGATGCATGGGATGGTGGGAACTTTGCAGTTCTACTCATTCATAGCTTTCAGGAGCAGATCTCTTTACTGTTGGAAATAATGCTGAGAGGGGGGGGTGAATCAGTATTATCAAATCAAACACTTTTTCATTTCCAAACTCAGATTCATATACACTACTTCAGTTAAGGAAACCTACGTGTACACACAATTGTGTCTAATGCAACTAGTGTATATCCAGTAAACTTATGATTCAATTAATCCATTAAATGTTGATCTTTAGTTAGTGCATCAGAATTGTATTAACCATATGAACAGTAAACAGGTGCAGTAAAACAGAACAGATCATCACACACAAGAAACACACGTGAACACCATGATGTAAGGTGGAAACCCAATGTGGGTGAAAACCACCTGCTGCAATTCGTCTCTATCTTTCTTTAATAAGAAACTTCATTTTACAATATTTATGTACTGGAGCAGTCTTATACTAGTACACAGGCTTCTACTTGCAGAAGGCTACAACGTTCTCTCATTCTCTAGCTTCTCCTGGAAGGGAGCTACAAACCCCTTAGCTCTTGTACTAGCTGATGTACTAGTACATAGGTGCTGACATACAGAAGGCTCAACCCTTCTCTTTCTTCAACTTATCTTTCTTCCTCCAGGTACCACGTTTCATAAATTTTCAGACTGGATACTCATGGAACACAACATCATAATCTTAAGGCTATGTTTCATCCAATTTTCATGCTGGAACCATAAATATCATTGAAGCACAAAATCAGTCGCCAGTTGCATCATCAATCTCTGAATCACCCAATACTGAATCACTGAAACCCTGTCAACAAAATACAGTCACTAGAACAAAGAGCAGAACACAGAACTCTGCAACAATATTTAGAACCAACTGTATCATCAAAAATCATACATCAGAATACATACACTACTTGGAAGAGCCTAAGTAGCATGTATACGCAACTTCACCAAGGCGAACCAACGTATATGTCATCAAATACTTACTTATAACTTCACTGCACTTCTTGACTTTAGACATACCCAGATCATTACATATACAAGGATAATACATGTGTTACCAACCAAATCTAGTCCATGAGATCACATAAAGATAATTCATTATGATCTTGATCCATTATTGTATCTCATCCATCAACACTGAAGCTAAACACAATCAATAAATCTGAATATGCAGAATACTGGCACCAGTAAACAGTCACCAAAACTCAGAACTTTTCATCAACAACTAGAACCACCTGTAACTTCAAATGTCATAGCTTATATGGTATATGGTATTTAGATGTATCTAACATGCGTATGTACACACTTTTATCATAGTCAACCAAAGTATACATCTGTAAATATTCATTCATGATTTTCAGCTATTCCAAAATTGAGTTATACCTAGATCATAATATTTACAGAACATTACATGCATCCATATACAGATCTAGAATAAGCATGATCAAACCATATAGAGATGATTCATTCCAAGCCATAAGATCCTGATCCATCATTATATCTTTTCCTCCATCAACTGCTGAGGTTCCTCTTTGGCTCAGATCAAGTAATGCATCATAAACCCATAACTTGCATATTGAATCTCACACTACATCAGATATTCGAGACTTTCTGAGTACCTTTGCCTAATGATCTTCTCCTCCTTTTATAGTCTTAGGCCTTACTCAATACCATGGTCTAAAACCACTTAGAACCAATACCTTGGTCTAAATACCCGAGGTCAATTCCTTAGACCAAATACCATGGACCAATACCAAAATACCATGGTCCAAATATCATGAACCCAAAAACTTAGTTTTTAACATGTACGCACTTTTCTGTGCATACGTGTCTTCTGTTCAATGAACATGCGTATATACATAGCTTGGTCAAGGTAAACTTGTGTATAACTCTTTTTCTTTCATTCTGTGAGCCTGAACTGTGATTCAATACTGTTAACCTATAGTACTTTGATCTTTATTATCAAGGATAGCACCTGTATCATAATGTTAACTTGTTGCACTGTGAACTGTCATTTCCTTTGAACTGCCCTACATCACATCTGTTAACACAACTACCATGTATTAATGTCACATCTAATATCTCTTGTGAAGATTCATCTAGTTACCATGTATAAGTGAGTTTTTCTGCTACAAGAGGGTTTCCATCAAGTACAACACATTCATCATAATGCCAACAATCTCCCCCTTTGGACTTGATGGCAACAACAACACCAAGTCACTCTCCCCCTTTGACATCAAGGGCAAAGGGCAGACCAAGATATTCTCTTCCTTGATATACAGTCCGTTGTCCATACTCCCCCTGACTCCCTACTGAAATCTCTGATTAAGCTCCCCCTTTGTATATGCCAAGATGTACCAATCCATCCATTCTTCCCCTGAGCACATGCCAAGTCTGAATTTTTTTTCAAGTGAATAACACATCTCTACAACTCAACCAAGTGAGTATGAACTTCCTGTCACCAATGACTCATACATACATCAATTTCCCAATCAAGTGGGGATACACTTGACTCATGCAACGAACCAAGTGGGGATACACCAAAAGCTTATACATGATAAAACAAGAAAATTACATCATCCATCCCAGGCATAGTGGGGTTAGAAATTACATCATATGACCAAAATGGATTCAACACATGAATACAATAGACAAAGACACACTATTACATCATGGGTCTTGATATGACCTTTACATTGACTGATATACATGCCATTTATAATAGATACCAAATACCTAAACAAGACCATGATAATCATCAACAACTATCATACACAATGTATGATCTGCTCCAAAAGAATTTGTCAATAGCATCTAGACCAGCAACCTGTATATGTCCATTAGTGTAGATAACATCAACTTGTGACAAGGTATGTTTGCATCAATTAATCCTCTTGTTCTTGAACATTGTCATAACCTTCCATGAATCAATTCTACATATGTCATACAAAATCATTCACATTATATCATATGTGAAAAACATCATAGTCATCACATCATCATCAAGATCTGCATGATCTTTTTATACCATCCAAGCATCATTACTCAGGAGTAAGCATCAATCAACATATGTGAGTATCAACCTATCATTATATAGGTAAGAACTCATCATCATCATGTCTTCAAATAGTTATGTCTTCATGTGATCTACAATAACTCCATTATCTTGGCCAATCAACAATGCAACTTCATGTATCTAGCATATTGTATATATCACTATGTATCTAGCAAACCTTGAGCTCAAGATCTTTTGTCAAGACTTCTTGATAAGAACTATAGGAATACTGCATCATGATCTTTATGCATATGATGACAACAAAGTGACTCATCATCAAGTAATGAAGTTGTGTATTCAAACTTTGTACTTCTCCTTATCCTTATGAAGATTACCATGTAAGCAACATATATGCATCATTAGAGAATCAACCATAAATCTGATCTGAACACCAACTATGTAACCCAAAGAATCATATGAGATTTTGTCATGGATAAATCATAACCATATCATATCAAGATGTATCACTTAGCCATATAAACATCATCACCAAGGACTTCTAACCATAATGTCAACAATGCATTATTCAAAGCATATGCTCCCCCTAAACCTGTGCCATCTGTTTACTGTTAGATCTGATTATTCATATATCATCAAGAAGTATCAAGGCATCATCATCATCAAGTTAGGATCAAAACACTTCTAAATATCTTAGGAGCATCAGGAAATTTCCACACATCATCAACAGATTGCGACCATTATCAAACAGAGCGAATAATGGACTGAATCATAATGGACCCTTTTTCCTGAGATTGTCCCACCTCAAACTAACATATACGTGACTGTGTAGCGTATAATTCATGTATATACGTGACTTCTCTTCATAAACTTGAGTATGAGATTTAGAACACTGAATTTTCACACTTTCAACTCCCTCTAAGTCTGATATGTCCGTACATTATGTTGTGCCACATCTTTCTGACTGTACTCCCTTCTTCTTCCATATCTTCAAGTGTGATGATGTTTTCTCCTTTTGGTATGGTGCCTATACTTTGTTCCTGTATTCCTTTGCTCTATGTCCAAGCTTGTTACATAAATAAAATCTCATATGTTTCATATTCCTTCTATAGCAGTCAATGGATTTGTGACCAAACATATTGCAAGTAAAACAATATCCCTTAAAGTACCTGGAACGTGATGATATTTTTGTGTGATGGTCTTGAACCATTCTTCTTCTGCATCTGGCTGCAACATGTCCAAAATTATGACATACATAACATTCAACATTATTCAATTGAGGAATTGACTGACTATCAATTCCATAGTTAGGAGTAAAATATTTTCTTTGAAGAATTTCTTTCCTTGGTTTTTGATGGAATTGACCATTTCTTATCTCCTTGTTGAGCATTTCAGATTTTGCATTAGAGTTCCTTGTCTTACTATGTGAACTAGATTCACCTTCAATAGATTCATGAAAACCAAGACCAGTTTTGATAGCAGGAGACCCTTGACTACTAAGAATATCATCCAAGATCTTAGTACTATCTTGAAATCATGAGAGCTTATCCTTTTATTTTAATTTATCATTTAGAATATTTACCTCAACCTGTTGTCTCTTTTCCTTTTCAAGATACTGCTTCTTCATGATTCCTTAAGCTTTTCTTCCTTCTTCCAACTGATGTCTTAATTCAAGAACTTCATTTTCTTGTTTTTCAAGAGCTTGGAGTATTTCTTTATTCTGCTTATTTGAATCTTCAAGATCTTTTTTTAGCGAGAGGACCTTAGCTTCAAGACTTTCATAGTAACTGGATCTTTCTTTGAGTTTCTTGATTGTTGTGTTGATTTCATTTACTTCATTTCTTAATGAAGTCACTTCATCCTGTAGCTTTTGACATTGGTCTTCCTTTTCCTTGAATTGCTTCCTTACCTTGTTTCCTTCCTCTGGTTGAGCTTTTAGTTTGGTAACTTCTTCGTTGGAGGTACATTCCCTTTTGTCCAATAGATTTTGTTGATCTCTAATTTTGTCCATAAGCCTTTTAAATTCTACCTCTATTTGATATCTTTCTTTCTCACCCATAAGATCAAATTCAGTTGTTTCACTATCACTTTCATCATCTTCAAATGGATGGAGAAATGTATCACCAGAGGATAACAAATTCATACCTGATAGTTCTTTTGCTTGTTCATCTTCATTTTGAGGTGATTCTGAATTTGAAGTGTTGCTTCCACATATTCCCCAATCGATTCTCCCACTGTCATAGTTCCTCTAAGATGTCTTCTTTTTCTGAGGCACTTTCTTCTTTAGCTTCTTTCCCATTTTTCTACGGATCTCCTTCAAGCGATCAAGCTTCTACCAAAGGACCTACTCTGATATCAATTGCTGGAAATAATACTGAGAGGGGGGGGGGGGTGAATTAGTATTATCAAATCAAACACTTTTTCATTTCCATACACAGACTCATATACGCTACTTCAGTTAAGGGAACCTACATGTACACGCAATTGTGTCTAATGCAACTAGTGTATATCCAGTAAACTTATGATTCAGTTAATCCATTAGATGTTGATCTTTAGTTAGCGCATTAGAACTTTATTAACCATATGAACAGTAAACAGGTGCAGTAAAATAAAACAGATCATCACACACAAGAAACACACATGAACACCATGATGTAAGGTGGAAACCCAATGTGGGTGAAAACCACTTGCTGCAAATCGTCTTTATCTTTCTTTAACAAGAAACTTCTTTATACAATATTTTTGTACTAGAGCAGTCTTATACCAGTACGCAAGTTTCTAGCTGCAGAAGACTACAACCTTCTCTCATCCTCCATCTTCTCTTGGAAGGGAGCTACAACCCCCTTAGCTCTTGTACTAGCTAATGTACTAGTACGTAGGTGCTGACCTATAGAAGGCTCCAAAATTCTCTTTCTTCCTCTAGGTACCATGTTTCATAAATTTTCAGACTGGATACTCATGGAGCACAACATCCTAATCTGAAGGCCACGTTTCATCCAATTTTCATACTGGACCCATCAATATCATTGAAGCACAAAATCAATCACCACTTGCATCATCAATCTTTGAGTCACCCAATACTGAATCACTGAAACCCTATCAACAAAATGCAGTCACCAGAACACAAAGCAGAACACAGAACTCTGCAACAATGTTCAGAACCAACTGTATCATCAAAAATCATTCATCAGAGTACATACACTACCTGGAAGAGCCTAAGCAGCGTGTATACGCAACTTCACCAAGGCGAACCAGCGTATATGTCATCAAATACTTACTTATAACTTCGCTGCACTTCCTGACTTCAGAAATACCCAGATCATTACGTATCCAAGGATAATACCTGTGTTACCAACTAGATGTATTCCATCAGATTACATAAAGATAAGTCATTATGATCCTGATCCATTATTAGATCTTACCCATCAACGCTGAAGCTAAACACAGTCAATCAATCTGAATATGTAGAATACTGACACCAGTAAACAGTCACCAGAACTTAGAACTTTTCATCAACAACCAAAACCACTTATAACTTCAAATATCATAACTTATATGGTATACACTATTTAGATGTACATAACCTTCGTATGTACTCGCTTTTATCATAGTCAACCAACGTATACATCTGTAAATATTCATTCATGATTTGCAGTTATTCCAAACTCGAGTTATACCCAGATCATAATATTTACAGAATATTACATGCGTTAGTATACAAATCTAGACCATATAGAGATGATTCATTCAAAGCCATAAGATCCTGATCCATCATTAGATCTTGTCCTCCATCAACTGTTGAGATTCCTCCTTGGCTTAGATCAAGTGAAGCATCATAAACCCATAACATGCATATTGGATCTCACACTACATTAGATATTTGAGAATTTTTGAGTATCTTTGCCTAATGATCTTCTCCTCCTTTTATAGTCTTAGGCCTTACTCAATACCATGGTCCAAAACCACTTAGAACCAATACCTTTGTTCTAAATACTTGGGGTCAATTCCTCAGACCAATACCAAAATACCATGGTCCAAATATCATGGACCCAAAAACTTAGTCTCTGACATGTATGCGCTTTTCCATGCGTGAAAGTTCTTGTATACGCATACACATCTTCTGCTCAATGAACCTGTGTATATATGAAGCTTGGTCAAGGTAAACCTACGTATAACTCTTTTTCTTTCATTCTATGAGCTTGAACTGTGATTCAATACTGTTAACCTGTAGTACTTTGATTTTCATTATCAAGGACATCACCTGTATCATAATGTTACTTGCTACACTGTGAATTGTCATTTCCTTTGAACTACCCTACATCACATCTGTTAACACAACTACCATGTATTAATGTCACATATGATATCTCTTGTGAAAATTCATCTAGTTACCATGTATAAGTGAGTTGTTCTGCTACAAGAGGGTTGCCATCAAGTACAACAGATTCATCATAATGCCAACTTTTACTGCGCTAATTTTAGCAAATCAAAGTATGTGATATTAGCCCTAGATTTCTTAAGATCATCCACAATATTGTAGCCAATGTTATAAACATGATAGGGCAGAGTAAACATACCAGTTTTGCTATTCTTAGGTGGGAGTTTACCATTTTGAGTCGCCTTCATCACAATGGGAGAGTATTATCTTTCTCTGAATGGTTTGCAACTGGGGTATTCTTGGACTGACCACTAGGTTTATTCCTCTCAATAGGCATCTTGGGAGTGGATACCTTCAAAGGGTGAACATCTTTCTTTGTCTGATCTACAAGCTTCATCACACCTGCAAGTGGCCCTTTACTTCATGTATGGATTTCATTAGTGTGGATTTCTTCCATACTGTCTCCTTGGTCATCATCGTTCTCATTTGTATAGAAATCCCACAGTGCATTGATTTGAGATTCTTTATCCAAGGGTTCTTCTACTTGGTATTCTTCCTCATTTCCTTGTTCTGGATCTAGCTCAACTAAGGTTCTTCTTGGTTAAGAAGCGATATGATAAGATCCAGATCTTCTGTATTTAAATTCCCTTCATTGGGTGGAGTCAACAATGCAATTGAACCATGATCACCTTCTATCTTCTTACAATCGAAAGGTTTGAAATGTTTTCTGTTATTATACTCTCCTCCACTCCCACTTGTACTCTCTCCAAAATTCCTTTTCATATTGATGACTATGTTTGTCAACTTCTTAATGATCTGATGCAAACCTCCCACATCTATGGTGTCCATTTCTTTTCCCTCAGCCACTTTGTCATCACTCCCATTATTCTTCTCAGATGATTGGGAGGCTTTCTTTTCTCCAGTTGTATGATGACATGCTGTGAGACTGATCATTTCATTCTTGACTTTTACCGCTTCATCGATAGCACCCTGTAAGGTTTGTGCGTTACTTATTTTGACCCACATTGCAGTAGGGATAGGGAGAGAAGTGATGTAGAATTCCATGAGCACCTCCTCAGTGGGTCTAGCACTATCTGGGATTCTATTAAATAGGGTGTTGAACCAGATGTTAAAATCCTTGACTTTTTCTTTGGTTTCCATTTTCAAATAGGATAGTTCTAGAACTAAGGTCGCAGGTGTTTTGTCATCACCATAATTGTCTAAAAGGGCCTATTGAAAGGTAGCCCATGAGGTGATTGATCCCGTTCTCAAGCTAAAGTACCATGTGGAAGTTGCACCAATCAGGGTAAAAGGGAATAGGCAACATACTATATCTTCATTAGCTACCCCCAGCATGCGCACGACCAGGAAGAAAGAGTGAATATGGTTATCAACGGTGTCTCCCCGCTCAAGGTCAAATTTAGGTAGTACTCTTTCTACATTCTTGGGTAAGGGATGTTGCTACGCAGGTACATCTATGGCATCGTGAGCGAGCCAGGGAGGAATTGCTCCGGGAGGAGGTGGGAGTTGGTTCCCACCCAGTTGAGGAATATTAGCCATATCACATATAGGGATGTTCTAGTTGAAGGTTTCTTCAAGGCTTTATTTATTAAGACTTCCCAATTTGGGATGGGGATTACCTTCAGAGAGTGGATCTTCAGGAATTTCTTCCCAGGGAGTGTTGATACTTTGCAAGGATTCAAGCACAATGTCTTCAAGAGACGGGGCTGCAAATGTCTCTTCATTTATGGAACAAATCCATGGCTTTCTTTTGGTTGTCGGAGGTAAAGAGTGAAATATGTGGAGTTGAGAGAGGGAATGAGCATAAGCCCAAGTAAGTATTTTGACTGTTTGTTCCTTAGTGATAGGATACTCCCACAGTGTCTTTTCTTCGAAATGAGGCTTTTCAGAATGGGAGGAAGGGTCTTTTTGACCTTCACGATCCATGCATTAATATTTTTGAGTCCATGCACGACATTTATAGATGAAATCATATCTGTGGACAATAGTTCAGGTCCTCCTTCTAGTGCCAATTTTTTGACATGGCGAATTTTTGCTATACCAACAGGGGAACTAACTCGATCACGGACCCCAGTTAGATCTATTTTCGTTTGGAATGGGTAGTTCCAACGGGCTTTAAGGGACCCTTTAAACTATTGAATGCATTGAAAGATTTCTTCTGGGAAGAAGACTTCAATTAAATCAACAAAATATGACAACTAACCTATATGTATCAAATCCTATCTAAACTACTTAAGCTACTCTAATCTAGTTCTAACTATCCTAATCTATCCCGAAGGAGAAAAACAAAAGGAGGTTAAACATCATATATAAATCCAAAGTCCAAATGAATCAATTATTGGTCCACATAAGAACAAGGTTGTATTAAATCCTAATCGCAATCCAATTACTTATACAGGAATATACATTCCTTTCCATACAATAACAATTTCAATTGATGTTTAACAAAGTCTAGAATCAACAACCTTTCATGAATTATCAATGCTATTGAATTACATTCAAATAACCAAGAACAACCATGAAATGGTAGTTAACGATATGCACAAAGCAAATCACATTTATCTTTGTGCCAGCAACACCACACTTTTTCTAAATGTATGAGAGAAAAGGAAAATAAATCTAAAACACGGGCTCCTTCTTGAACCAAACAGTCCTCTTTATTCACAATAAATCAATGTTGTTTTCTCCAAACAAAAATCCCTTCCCTCATCTACGGAGGTAATTTTTATGCCTCTTCAGATGACCTTAGGTCTTCCCTTTCCCTTTTTCCTGTTCTTTTCAATATATTGACCAAAATACATAGATGTCAAACAATTGGGGTCACTGTTGACACGTAGAAGGCATGTCCTGTCATTGGAGTGCTTCATTTCTTGGGGGATCAGAAGAGGATGACTATGTTTCATCTCTTCATGATGAAACTTGGGGCAATTTCACTTTTGAAATACAAAGGAAACACGTGGAACTTAACCGAAATTCCTAAGGCTACCTCTTTAAATGACATATCCGTATATATGGACTCTCCGGATCTGCTCATGCATTTTTTTTTACTCCTCACCTACCTTCTCTCGGTCCTTGCCTAGAGAGATAACCAACATCAATCATACTTATGCAATTATGATAAAATGCTTAAGAAACACAAATATTGCCTTCATGGAGCACTTATAACATTAAAGGAACAAGTGTGAAAGAATCGCCCTCTGGTTTTTAGCCCATGCATTGATTAAGTCCTGCAAGTGAAAATATGATTTATACTAAAAATCATTGCACAACATTGAATCGGATGGTATTTCGAAAGGGGTCTAAGTGGTAGCTGATATTGCGAGGAAGACCCCCAATTACACTCTTCAAACAACATATAGTAGCTAGGAGGGAAGAGGATACTGTTTTTCGGGCGAGTATTCCTCGAGCTACTTGTTCACCCGAAATCTACGTGGACCATTGGATCCACGACGGGTAGATCAATGGTGGAGGATTGGGGAGGCAGACCCGAGATGCATATGAGCTGCATTTAATAATCCCTTCGGATCCACAACACAAGCTTTCCCTTTGAAAAACCCCGACTTCAATGTTTTTCGAAAAACACAAGAATATATGGGAAAACCCACGTCCGGCCATTAGGCCAGACCTGAAATATTATATGCCTAGATCTATAATCATCGGCGGGTCCACCATATCACTTCTTTGCATATTGCATAACCCCTCGGGCTTCGCTAATTGTGATAAGCGATTGGGGAAAGCGGACCCGATATATGTTAATACTGTTGGCAAGTCCGCAATAGATGACTTCCCTTTGAAAAACCTCGGGCCTCAATACTTTATCGAATACACAAGAATATACTAGGAAACCCGCTTCCCGCCATAAGGCTGGACTTGAAATCTTATATATCTGAATTCATAGTTATCGGCGGGTCTAATATATTATAGCACGCTTATATATAACCCCCGAACTCCCCCGATTGCGATATGTGATGGGGAAGCGGACCCGATAGCACATATATTTCAATTTATAGTCTTGTCGGGTCCGCTATATCGCACCAGCCTTATGTATGGGCTTCGACTTCCACCAATTGCGATATGAGAAGGGCTCCAGACTCGATAACACATATATTCTTGTTACTAAAAACATTGGGTCCAGAAGACATCTGCGCCATATATATATATATACAGCCTGGGAATCCCGCCAATTGCGATGTGTGATGGGGCTTCGGACCCGAAATATATACATCTAAGTTATAAAATCGTTGGGTCTGATGTATTATGGTAAGCGTTGTGTTCTAATGTTGATTATGGTTAAGTGGAAAAAGGGTAAGTTTGGCATTTTTTCAAGTATTTCCATTATAAAGAGTTTATTAGAAATGAAGATATGATGGAAGGTTTCATGGGTTGGAGAGGTTCCGATGGAGGAAATGAATGGAGGGTTAGGAAGGGCTAGATGAACCATGTGGCAAATATTCAAAGAGGGGGGCTCAACCATTAGGAATTTATGATTTGAATTGGCAACGAGTTAAAGTCTCTAGGATAAAACAGATCATTCGGAGAGGTGAAAGATCAACTTTAGGGGACCCAATCAAAATTGCTACCAAGGCAGGTTTTGATAGGGTGGTGGTTGTGGCCACATGTAGATACTGAACCTTCTTCGTTCGAGGAGGCAGTGCAACAACTAGTTTGGGTTGATGCAATGGTAGAGGAGTATGACTCTATCATTCAGAACAATGTGTGGGATGTTGTCTCAAGACCTCAAGGTAAGTTAGTGGTGAGTTCCAGATGGCTTTACAGGGTAAAGTAGGCAGCTGATGGAAGTGTTGAGAAACATAAGGCAAGGTTTCTTGCCCCTGGTTTCTCACAGGTCGAGGGGATCGAGTACGATGAAACCTTTGCTCTTGTAGCAAGGTACTCATCTATCAGATCGATGTTGGCACTATCAACTTAGATGGTTTGGAAGATCCATCAGATGGATGTGAAGACAACATTCCTTAATGGGAAGATTGAGGAGGAGGTGTACATTGAGCAACCAGAGGGTTTCGAGACTTTCGATCGTGAGTCGCATGTGTGCTGACTCAAGATGGCTTTGTATGGGCTGAAGTAAGCACCTTGTGCTTGGTACACTAGGACCGACAACTATTTCACTGGGTTTGGATTCACCAAGAGTGAACCAGATGCGAACCTTTAACACATCATGGTAGAAGGTAAACCATTGATCATTGTTCTTTATGTCGATGATATGATTTTAATAGGTGATGATCAAATGATATAGTCTTACAAGGAGGACATTGCAAGAGATTTCAAAATGAAAGACATGGGTCTTATGCACTACTTTCTAGGCATGGAGGTGTCGCAGAAAGATGGTGAAGTATTTGTGTCTCATGGCAAGTATTCCAATGAGATACTTAGGCACTTTCACATGGAGAAGTGGAAGCCCATGCAGACTCCTCTAGTTGGGAACTAGAGGAAGGAGGATGCTACTTCAGGTGAGGTAGTAGCTGTCACTGTTTATCAGTAGCTAGTGGGTTCACTTATGTATCTGGTGAATACATGACCCGACTTATGCTTTGTTTTGAACCAGCTGAGTCAGCTATGGTTCAGCTTACCAATCTGTTTCGGAAGGCAGCGAAGCATGTGCTGCGATACCTGAGAGGCACATCTCAGTTCGGATTGTGGTACAGAAGGACAGAGGGAGCGATGCTTTAGGGCGTCACAGATGTAGATTGGGAAGGGAGTCCATCAAACTAGAAGAAAATTTCTGGAGGAATTTTCAACCTTAGTTCAGCTGCAGTTTCCTGGTACAACGGGAAACAGAGGTCAGTTGCACTTAACTCAGCAGAGGCTGAATACATGGCTGCTAGGCAAGTTGCATGTGAGGCCATTTGGATGCAGAATATTCTAGTGGGATTGTTTGGTCAAAGGATAGATCCAATCATGATCTATTGTGATAATCAGAGTTTTATCAAACTCTTTGAGAATCCAGTTTTTCATGACAGGTCCAAGCACATTGATATCTGATATCACCATCTTCAAGGCTATGTGGTCAAGAGGATTATGTTGTTGATGTATGTTTCAACTGAGGAATAGGATGTAGATATTTTGACGAAGGCATTGTCAAAATGCAAGTTCGAGTTCCACAGAGACAGGATTGGGGTTATTGATAATCCCTTTCTTGTTGAGAGGGAGTGTTGAAAATAGCAACAAGAAATGCTAAATATAGAAGTGTTAAATTTAATACTTCTATAAATAACATTTTGGGATACCTTCCTATTTTAGTTAGTCCCTAAACTAAAGTAGAGAAGTAAAAATTCGAATTTGATCTTAGCAGTTGTTTGTAAAATAATTAATTAATTCACCATGAGTTAATTAGTTTTTGAAAATCAAACATGAAGTCTATGTGGGGACATGCAACTGTTTCTCCATTAATTGAGGAATTTATCCATCAGCTAAAGAGATAAGGATGATTTGTAATTAGTTGGCTCAGTTAACCGAGTCAAGTCTAGTTAGATTAATTCAAACTATTTGTTGAATTAATTGTGAGTTCAGTTAGTTAATGCATGCATGAATGTAATTGTTGCACTTTAGATAACTGAATATCCTCTCATAAATAACTCATGCATGTCAGTTCAGACAGAGACCCAGTTGAGATTAGATGGAGGGATAGTGTACTATCCGTTGCTAAAATATTTCATTATGAATATCTCTTGCACGTAGAAGGAATTCTTTCCTTGATGATTGTGCAGTTACTTCTTCAGTTTTTGTGAGTGTGATGAGGCCAATTCACACATGTGGCATCACTGGACCCCAAGAAAAACCGCGCAAGGAAATAGGAGGATTGGAGGGTAGAGGAAAGGCATATCTTGTGTCTACTCAGTCTGTGAGCTGTATTGTTTGATTGCAGAGAGAGTAGGATAGCTTGAGAGGTGATTCTTTTTGTAACTTGAACATATTTCCACTTTTATGATAATACATAGATTGGGGTTTTAGGATGAGGCTTTCCCCGAGTTATTTCTTCTGTGTTATGTGTGATTTCTTTCTCATTCTCAGTTATATGTGTTCTCATTGATTGTGCTCATATTTGATTAAGTTTCCGCAAAGTTTGTTGTAGAAGTAGATCTTGTATTTTGCTTTAGCATATTGCATAAGTTGTTGATCTACAGTGGGAATTTCTACATGGTATCAAAGCAAAGGTGATCAAAGCGAAGAACGATATACAAGAAGGGAGAAGTTTCAAGTTTCAAGTTCCTGAATATAGAAATAGAGTTCTTATCACATCTCAATTTCACCAATGGTGTTCAATGGTTTAAGACTCGAGTATGCCCTTGTAGCTCAAATTATATAGCCTGGAAGGATTGCATGGAAGTAGTATTAGAGGATAAAGGTCTAAAGGACTTCATTGATCAAGAAGTCTCCAAGCCGACTGATACTACTAAATTGGCGAAATGGAAGAAATGTGTGGCTAGAGCAAGGAGAATCCTCTTGGAGGGAGTTCAAGACCACATTTTACTCGAGCCTCCATGGGAAGGAGACACCGTTTTCGATGTGGAAAACATTGAAAGATCTATATAAGAACAGTGACAATCAGAGGAAGGTGGCGCTGAAAGACAAGCTTTGGAAAATCAAGTGCGAAATGGGCAACATGATCTCTACATATATGAGCAAGCTCACCACCTAGAGGAATGAGCTTGGAAGTGTAGGGATCACAACCGCTGATGATGACATGGTGAGTCTTGCACTCTTCGGTCTTCCTAAGAGTTGGCATAACTACCAAGATTTAGTTAATGGAAGAGAAAATGTACCGGATTGGGAACGACTTTGGTCGGATCTGATGCAGGAGGAAATAAGAAGAAGCACCAGAGATGGATCCTCATCGAAGCAAGATGATGAGGAAAATATAGCCTTAGCGAGTCCCATCCCAAATTCGTTTCTTCTCATGGTCAGAAGAAGTTTGACAAATTGAAAGTGTGATGCTTTCATTGTCATGAAGTGGGGCATTATGCTACAAATTATCCACAGAAGAAATCCAAGAAGGGATCGTCGAAGGGATCTGATGGTGAGGCATTGGCCTCACAGTTTGAGTTGGATTTATCACTTATCGCATGCATGGTTTCATCCATGGGGGGATGTGTGTGGTACCTAGATAGTGGAGCTTCATTCCACATGTCAAGTGATAAGAATCTTTTCAGTACCTTGGAGGAGAAGGATCTCTAGATGTGGATCGAGATGGGTGATGATGGAATGTACTGTGTTTCAAGTGAAGGTACAGTTGTGTTTCAGAGGGAGCATGGAGCTCCCTCACCCTGTCTAATGTAAAGTATGTACCAGGTCTGAAGAAGAATCTTGTGTCTGTCACTATGCTAGGAGATAAAGGCTATGATGTAGTTTTTAGTAAAGGAAAGGTATTCCTCAGGCATATTGGTACTCGAAAGACAAAGCAAATTGGAATTCGAGTAAAGAATATGTACAAGCTGGAGGTAGATGACTCTGCTGCATTGAGTTCCAAAGTTGAGATGGTGTAGAGCCAAGATGTTGGCAAGCTATGGCATAGAAGACTAGGCCACTTGCACCATGGAGCCCTAAAGATCATACAATAGATTTCTATTGGACTTCCCAAGGGAAAACTGGAGTAGATGAATACATGCAAAGGTTGTATCTTGGGTAAGTATGCAAAATCTTCCTTTTCGAATAGAGACAGTAGAGATGGAGCAATCCTAGAGCAAGTTCATTCAGATGTTTGTGGACCTTTCTCTATATCCTCCATTGCTAAACAAAGGTACCGTGTTATTTTTATTGATGATTTTTCTCGTAGATGCGGGATCTACTTTATGCAAAAGAAGGATTAGACCTTCTTGAGGTTCTGTGAGTTTAAAACCTTGCCAGAGAAATAATATGGAAAGAAAATAAAAGCCTTGTGTAGAGACAATGGTGGAGAGTATGTCTACCAACAATTTAAAGACTTCTATGCTACAAAAGGAATTAAATAGGAATTGACGACACCCCATAACCCACAACAGAATGGGGTGGCCGAAAGGAAGAAAATATCGATTGTGGGAGAAGCTTGAGCGATGTTGCATGACCAAAGCCTACCACTAGATTTGTGGGCTAAGGCATGCAATACAACAATATAATTGCAGAACAGAAGCCCGCACCACATACTAGGAATGAAGACACCTATGGAGGCCTTTTCCAGGAAGCGACCAAATGTGAGTCACTTCCGAATCTTTGGATCATCAGTTTATTGTCATGTGACCGAAGATGCCCGGAAGAAGCTAGATCCCACACTTGAGTTGTGAATACTTGTGGGGTACATAGATACACCCCACAACTATTGAGTGTACCTCCCTACCAGTCAGAGGATAGTGGTACATAGGGATCTGAAGTTCGACGAGCAGAAATCCATGTGATGATCACTTGAGAGGGAGCTCAAGTTGCATGCAGAGGAGGAATTTTCAGTTCCTAAGGAGGAGGAGCCTCAGATTGATGCGGAGCAGCCATATGTAGAGGATCCGTGAGTGGAGACATCCACTCATGCTGAGACTTCCAGAGATGGGTGGAAGCGCTGAAGGGAAGCTGACAGGTTGATGCTGGATACACGGGAGAATGTGGGATAGCTATCTTCTCAACACAGACAGAGAAGGTCGCCCGAGTGGTACACTAGGTACATGGTCCTGATTGGGGAGTGTGTAGATATTGAAACTTCTTCATTTGAGGAGGCAGTGCAGCAACTACTCTGGGTTGATGCAATGGTAGAGGAGTACGACTCTATCATTCAAAACAGTGTGTGGAATGTTATCCCAAGACCTCAGGGTAAGTTAGTGGTGAGTTCTAGATGGCTTTACAAGGTAAAGTAGGCAGCTGATGGCAGTGTTGATAAACATAAGGCAAGGTTTGTTGCCCCTAGTTTCTCACAGGTCAAGGGGATCGACTACGATGAGACCTTTGCTCTTGTAGCAAGGTACTCATCTATCAGATTGATGTTGGCACTATTAGCTTAGATGGGTTGGAATATCCATCAGATGGACGTGAAGACAACGTTCCTCAATGGGAAGATTGAGGAAGAGGTGTACATTGAGTAGCCAGAGGGTTTCGATACTTTCGATCATGAGTCACATGTGTGCCAACTCAAGAGGGCTTTGTATGGGCTGAAGCAAGCACCCTGTGCTTGGTACTCCAAGATCGACAGCTATTTCACCAGGTTGGGCTTCACCAAGAGTGAAGCAGATGTGAACCTTTACCACATCACGGTAGAAGGTAAGCCATTGATCATTGTTCTTTATATCGATGATTTGATTTTGACAGGTGATGATCAGCTTGTAAAGTCTTGTAAGGAGGACCTTGAAAGAGAGTTCAAAATGAAAGACATGGGTCTTATGCACTACTTTCTAGTCATGGAGGTGTAGCAGAAAGATGGTGAAGTATATGTGTCTCAAGGCAAGCATGTAAATGAGATACTCAGGCACTTACACATGGAGAAGTGTAAGCCCATGCAAACTCCTCTAGCTGGGAACTGGAGGAAGGAGGATGCTACTTCGGGTGAGGTAGTAGTTTTTACTATTTATCCGTAGCTGGTGGGTTCACTTATGTATCTGGTGAACACATAACCCGACTTATGCTTTGGGGTGAACCAACTGAGTCAAGCTATGGTTCAGCCTACCAAGCTATTTTGGAAGGAAGTGAAGCATAAGCTGAGATACCTAAGAGGCACATATTAGTTCGGATTGTAGTACAGACAGACAGAGGGAGTGAATCTTCAGGGCTTCACAAATGCGAATTGGGCAGGGAGTCCATCAGACCAGAAGAGCACTTATGGAGGAATCTTCAACCTTGGTTCAATTGCAATTTCCCGGTACGGAGGTCAGTTGCACTTAACTCAGTAGAGGTTGAATACATGGCTACTAGTCAGGCTACCTGTGAGGCCATTTGGACGCGGAAGATTCTAGTGGGATTGTTTGGTGAGAGGATGGATCCAACCATGATCTACTATGATAATCAGAGTTGTATCAAACTCTTTGAGAGTCTAGTTTTTCATGACAGGTCCAAGCACATTGATATCCGGTATCACCATATTCGAGATTGTGTGGTCAAGAGGGTCATGTTCTTGTTATATGTTTTGATGAGGAATAGGATGCAGATATTTTGACGAAGCCATTGTCAAAATGCAAGTTCGAGTTCCACAGAGATAGGATTGGGGTTACTGATAATCCCTTTCTTGTTGAGAGGAAGTTTTGAAAATAGCAATAAGAAATGCTAAATTTAGTATTGCTATAAATAGCATTTCAGGATACCTTCCTATTTTAGTTAGTCCTTGAACTAAAATAGAGAAGTAAAAATTTGAATTTGATCTTAGTAGATGTTTGTAAAATAATTAATTAATTCACCATGAATTAATCAGTTGTAGAAAATAAAACATGAAGTGCATGTGGGGACATGCAACAGTTTCTCCATTAATTGAGGAATTTATCTATCAGTTAAAGAGATAAGGATGAGTTGTAATATTGAGTTGTAATTAGTTGGCTTAGTTAATTGAGTCAAGTCCAGTTAGATTAATTCATACAGTTTCTTGAATTAATTATGAGTTCAGTTAGTTAATGCACACATGCATGTAACTATTGCACTTCAGATAATTGAATATTCTCTCATAAATAACTCATGCATGTCAGTTCAGACAGAGACCCAATTGAGATCAGATGGAGGGATAGTGTACTATCATTTGCTAGAATATTCCATTGTGAATATCTCTTGTATGTAGAAGGAATTCTTTCCTTGAGGATTGTGCAGTTACTTCTTTAGTTTTTGTGAGAGTGATGAGGCCAATTCACACATGTGGCATCACTGGACCCCAAGAAAAACTGTGCTAGGAAATAGGAGGCTTGGAGGGCTGAGGAAAGGCATATCTTATGTCTACTTAGTCTGTGAGTTGTATTGTTCGATTGCAGAGAGAGTAGGATAGCTTGACAAATGATTCTTTTTGTAACTTGAATGTATTTCCACTTGTATGATAATACATAGATTGGGGTTTTAGGCCGAGGCTTTCCCTGGGTTATTTCTTCTGTGTTATGTGTGATTGATTTCTCATTCTCAGTTATATGTGTTCTCATTGATCATGCTCATATTCGATTAAGTGTCCACAAAGTTTGTTGTAGAAGTAGATCTTGTATTTTGCTTTAGTATATTGCATAATCTGTTGATATACAGTGGGAATTTCTACACATGTTCTCCCTTGCTTACTGTGTGTTCCACTTGGTTTGTAGATGTTGACGAACCCTCTTCCTTATGTTAGTTTCGCTGATGGCACTCGTCGTAGTACACAAAATATATCTTCCGCTATGTGGGCACTCTTTGCTCCCAATGATGATTTAGTGAGTTTACATGGTATATGTTTAGGACACACAACTAACAATATAGATGAATATAGTGCGGTCATCGAACTATTGTCGGAAGCTATTGCTCTTGATATTAGAGTATTAGTTGTTAAAATTGATTTACAACTCATTGTATTCCAATTAAACATGCATTATTCCGTAAGAAACCATGACATTTTAAGAATGTATTTGTGTATTCATCTCTTGGAAATAAATTTTGATTACATAACATATCAACGCATTCCAGGACATCTAAACACATTAGCATATGCATTATCTAACCATGTTTTAGATTGACATTTGCAACATATGTAAAAATAAAAACCATGATACGATAGGAACATGATCCGGATTTAAACAGGAACGCAATAGATTACAGAGATAACCATATACACAAAGATGCAGCAGAAATAATACTTCATTTCATTCATGGAAAATACTGAAATATGCTTACAACCGGAAATAAAAATAAACTAGCTAGGGCGATGGTAGCTTATGTCTGAGAAGAGATGTGTGGCTACATGCCTCTCAACTGTTCCAAAACTGTGTTACAATGAGGCTCAAAGGCCTATTTATTGTTGAGAAACAATGGAAAAACCTTCACATTCCAAAACCTAACCCTAGAAGATGAAACGCCAAATTGTGGGCCCCGTTTTGGGTAAATTGGTACATCAATTTCCCGGGGTCGTAACTTTGGCATACGATCTCTGTTTGACGCATATGATAGCTCGTTAGAAAGATATATCCGAGAAGTACCACTTTGGGAAGGGCAACATCGGTCCATGGACCCATGTTGCCCCTATATTTCCCAAAAAACGTCGTTTAGGGCCTCAAAACAGCTCCGGAAGTTCAGGACCTGAAAAAAAACTGCTAAAAATAGTAAATTGTGCTACAATTACGGAAACTGAAAAACTGATAGAGACAGTTGTGGGGGTCCAAATGGGATAGTGGGTGGCCACCAACATCCACCTGGATCAGAACATTAGGTACATAATGTAAAATTTGTATATATAGATCACCATATAGAGTTTGAAAAATGTTTTTTACATCAAAAATCAAAATTTGTGTTTTGAGACACATGGCTTCTCGAGCTTACATAAGTGAAAAAAACTAAGACTAGAGACATGTCTATCCACCCACATGATGCTCATGATAACATGATATATCCCTAACAAATCAGCCCAACAATTGACGTAGTCTAGCTAATACCCCCATGGTATGCCTGTGATATCAAAGTGGCACCTCATCCATATTAGCATAATCTAGAATGCCTCTAGTCAAGGGCTCCAGATTGTGCTCCACCTCCACCATAAGATTGAATACTTCAACATATGGTGCATCCTTGATTTGTCATGCCACCCTCCTCGCTATTGGAGAAATACCTGCAGGCCTCTCTGGTCCCACATCTGCAAAATATCACAAGTCTCAATCTTGGTTCACATAATTAAAAAACATCAAAAAATTTGAAAAAATAAAAAAACAATTCTTTACTTAAGTCATTCCATTGTGCTCCAAGTGGCAGGGGAGATTGGGATCTCCTCGGAAATCTGTCCCAGCATAGGCCCAATCATCCACCATGATGAGATGTTGACGTAGCCATACAAAGAAAGCAAGTGGAAAGGAAATTTGTTGCCGACCTCCATGACGAGGCATCAACTCTACCCACCATAGTAAATTTGGATCCCTAGGTATGGGAGTTTCTACCTCCACTCACTGATATCTGAACAACAAAACACACTCTAGAAAGAACATCACCAAAATTGATCCATAACCAAATTGTTTGAGTTTACCTGTCTTGCACTTGGTGAGCTGGTCTTTCATATTGACCAGTAGTCCTTCGCTCCAGTTGAAGATGGTTAGACTGAGGCAATCCAATGCATATTGAAAGTGGGATTTGCTCACCTCATGCAGAGCTTGGACCCTAGCTACTCGAGCCATAAAATATATAATTGTCCTTAGTGGAATATTTTTGATGGACTTGATGTCTATCTTCCCACTTTTTGTCTTGCGGAACCATGGAAATGTCCATCTACTAGCATGTCAGTGCTTTCTCCACCAACACGAGGACCAAACAATTGAACTCATTGTTCTCTCTTGGAAAAAAGAGTGATGAAGTATATGTCTTCAACTTCTATGTCAAGCTCTTGGTCCCCTTTATAAACATCTTACGGTCTACATCCCACCATCCTACCAAGTATTGCAATAACTCCACTTGGCCTCTGATCCTAAGGGTACAAAAGAATTTAAGCAATCATTATTCTCAAAGAGCCCTTATGCAATTAGGATCCTATGATGCTTGATGATATTTCACTTTATGACATGTTTCTTTCAACTCAATATCCATTTTCTCCAACAAATAACCTATAAAACATCATTGCACAAGGTTTTAATTAGATTTAATGGAGGAAAATTTGCAAAACAACTAGTAATTTTGGAGATCTATTGAAAAATTATATTTCGTAGCGCTAGCACATCTGTCTCTAATTTTTTTCGCAATTCTAGTGTGATGGCACTGTTAAGCTCAGAGAGGGCAATGCGATCCTGATGGGTAAAATTTTCACTATCTGCCCTCGACTCAATTTTTCTTCAGACCCTCCTAGCTACCTATTCTATGGGTTAAATTACTTCAAATTACTATTGAATTGCAGAGGAAGGACACATATATTATATGTGATAGACAGTTCACTGAATGGTTCCCTCAATCGATCAAACTCCTTGCCTGAAGATAGGGGGAATTTAGGGAAAAATGTGCTCTCCAAATGAAAAAATGACAAATGGTAATTTTATTTTTACTTTCAGAGTTTGTATAATTTGTTTTAAGTATTTTTACCATTTAGGGCATATTTTTACCTATATTTATATATTTCTGTTGAACCAAGTAACATTTTTTCACATATGTAGCAACAAATTATTACTAATTGGCGACAATAATTAATTTTGGATGAACTATTGAGTTTTATTTTATCACTTTTCAGACTTGTAAAAAATAAACAAAAAAGGAACCCCCTTGGAGTCATCTTTCAACTCTTTTTTTACTCTTGAAATATGAAAAGATTCCCAAGCACTTGTCTTTTTGAACTCTTAAAATTAAATGAAAAGACGTCTGCCCAGTATAATTTTAACCCTTTTCCGGACTGAGATAAACTAGTTACGAAAAAGGAATACCTTATTCGAACATGGCTAAGAGGTTGTCTTGAGTATTTTTTCCTACCTTTTTGGACTTAAGAGACTATCTACGAAAAGGGACATCTGGAGTTTCATTTTTGCCTCTTTTTAAAACTTGCTAAACATGAAAAAGATGTTGAATTACCCCTCCATCAGACTCATAAAACTAAAATGACGAAGGACTTGTCACCAGATTGAGAGTGAGCTACTCCTTCAAAGGGCTCATTAAAAATACTAGGATGGATTCATATGAAAAACATAAGGTATCTTCTTCAAGCTTGAGATTAAAAATAAAGAGGTACTCGCTAGAAATAGTGGGGAAAAATGGAAGGAAACATATATCTTGTATTTTGTATAAAAGGCAGCATGTCACTCTTGAACATGATACTTATCTGTATCTCGTGTTGGGTTTGGGTTATCCTCACTACGTCACTTGCCTTACTATGTTTTGGGAAATCCATTTGCCTCTCATCTGATTATATCCTATTGTCACCATGACCTATGATCCTATCTTGATTCAAATGTCGTCAAATTCTGGAGTCGTGTCGCTGATGCCAATATTTTCAAGATAAGTCCCATTTGCAAATGCAAACCACTTATACACTGTTTGGCTTTTTGTGCAACAATCCTGAATCACTCTTTCCAACTCTGCAAAATCCTATGTTTCATGTCAATGATGTCGGAAACATTATGGCCCTCCTTTGACGAATCACTTCTTGTCGACACCAGCTCATTATCTAGGAAGATGATCTAGAAACTCCCTTTCAGTACCCTGGAGCTTGCATGCCTCAATGGAAACTTCTTCGCATTCGACGATAGGTTCACATCATTCACCTTCGACCAAATGATTTTGCGAGTGTTCAACTTCAACTTCATTTTTCACACTTGTGTATTATGTTTTTGTACCTTGAGATCCATCGTCATTTTTTATGGTTTCTCTCGTGGTTGTTAATGGATTACATCATTGACTGGTAATTAGGTGGTTTCTACCATGTTTGACTTTAACACATTTATTCACATGGTTAGATTTGTACTTTGGTTGGATCGGGACATATATGAAGACCCTCGGTTTCATCTGATAAATTTACGTTGCATGGAGTTATTAAGTGTTCATGATTGTACACATGATCCCTTCTATTCAGATGGTTGTGTCCATGCCATGGATCCATAAACATAATCCTTTATATTCAGATGGATGTGTCCATTCCGTGGATTCATGTATTGTTAGATGCCTACTGAGAGATGTATTATTAGGCATATTTACATCATAGATGTCAAATATATTATATTATATTATATTTGATTTGCAAGTCTCATGATGGTGTTTCTCTAATTCCTTGACTTGGCTTGTGAAACACTTCAACAATCACTTCTTTTTCTACTGTCATGCTTTAGGGAGCATCTCTTATACAATATTTTGTCACACTCCCCATCTCATGTTCTGAAGTGTCAAAATTTGTGTCATTAATGCCACAAATGCACAAAATGATGAAATCTGTCAGTGTATTCACCATGAAACATGTTCAGAAGCATCCTTGAAGAAAAGAAGAAGAATTGCCTTCAAATATTTATGAAGAACTTGTCAAAAACCTTGTTTTTCAAGACTGGCGCATTTTGCAATTGCTTGTCTTGGAATTTATAGAATTTTCATTCCATTCGAATTCTAGTGGGCTACACTATCCCTATTATGATTTTCTATCTCATCCCTTCTAGCTCCTCCTATTGCACTAGAATTTGATCCTTCTCCTACATCTCATTCTGCAACTCTGGGCTGCTCATCTCTCCTCTTTGTAACCTCAAATGGCTCAACAATTCACCTATCTACTATAACTCCTATTGTCTTCTCCTAATCTTACTCAACTTGCACTCCCTCCATTCATTAGCCATTCAATCCCTTCGAAGTGCTCTAAAGTCCGTTCCTTCTACAACTCCTCCCCTTCCATCACAATATCCTTTTATCTTCCGAAACTAGCCAACAACTCTCCCATGAATGATACCCCCAGTACAAGAGTTTACACTTCCATATTGGATTTTTGAAATGACATGATCCTTTTTTCCACCATAAGGACTTAAATCCAGAGAGGAATTTCTTTAATTAGTCTCCATCTTAACTAGTACTTGAACACCACATACACCTTAGAAAATGATTGGTGATTATTCGTATTGAACTCAATGATGTACCCTTCCAATGTGGTTTGAACCCAAGAATCAGTGGCCCTAGTGGTTTTGTTATCCAGCCTATGTAAAGTAGCTAAATCATATATGGTCCAAGTATTGAAAATTCACCTAACACTTCCAATTCTTGAGGCATGCTTTAGTCTACTCAACCAATTATGCAACTCCTTAGGGAATTTGCACCAAAATATTTCATATTGATCACATGCAGGTTCTGCAAAAATAATCTCATGTCTAACCTAGTCTAGGTTTTTCTAATGTAACTCGATTTGTTGATGAAAAAATGAGTCAAGTTTCTCTTCCCTCCATTCTTGAATTACTCTTAATAATCCTAGTCATTATTATCCAAAAACTCCAATGGATATTTGTGTCTCGACAATGGAACCATTTGTTGGTGAAATTGTTTATTGTAATGACCCAGGGTTCGACTATAGGGTGCCAACAAAGGCCCGGTGGTAGTCTAACATGTCACTGAAATTTTCGATTTTTCGCAAGGGAAGAAGGCTCAGCCGAGGCATGCCGATACTTATAAATGATGTTTTGTGGTTTCGGGAAGTGACAAGATTAGTTTCCTTAATTGAAATATATAGTAAATTCACAATCATCCACAAATCTACTGAATAACTATTGCGCAAAATTAAATAAATGCATAACAAAGAATTTAACAAAATATTTTAAATTTTTTTAAAGGATCCATACAATACAATCATAGTCATTCATAAGCACACATGTGGATACAACAACAATCTCCTTTTATATAGAATCGAGCCAGTTCAAACATTACAATACAGATCCATAAATACTTTGTACAATATTTTAATAACTCCATCTAAACTCTCATTACAAATTCAAAATATCAAAAAATTACAACATATGTTTTTTAGAGAGTAGGTTCTCATTCTAGCAACATAACGACCCTTCCCTGATCTCTCTCTTTGCAACTTTCTTTGTGTATCTATATATATTTTTTGGCCTCTTGGATCTTGTATGTCCTTACTTTATCTGGTTGAAATCAACCATTTTGATGAGATCTATCTGCTTGGTCCACATTTAATTTATATTTTCAACGTTAGCTACTTGATCATTATTTTGTGGCATTTACGAGTTCCAACGTAACTCTCTAATTCTTCTTGCTTATCACTTTCTTCGTTTGTAGTGGTTATTTTTGGCTAGTTTAACCATTTTATTTTCTAGATTACACTTTCTATTTACATAACTATTCTCCACAACCTCCCTATCAACAACACACCTTAGGAAAACAGTTCAACTAACAAAAAATAACTTCTTGGGACATTGTAAGAATTTTTTCACTTAACTATCTGCATGAGAATTTAACATGTATTCGAGAAAGTTTGTTTACCCAAATAAGGTGTCACCCACATGACCCAAATTGGTTTTCCTCACAAATTTGTTGTTGGTAGCATGCATAAAATAAAGGAGAAAACAACATAGACTTGAATGCTAATCATCTATCTACAAGGACAAAATTGTTTATATTAGAGACAAGAATAAACTAAATGATGGCTAACTAGATCAATTGCTAACACAAATGATCAAATAGTGCCACTTTGTTCTTTAGCTCAACATCTCTTTCTAACAGTCCTTTGCTATAAATTTAGTTTATCTTGGATTTTTATGTTATGAATTTTTCTGCAAGAACTATGAATCATTTCTCAATTCACTCAGAGGATGTATGTGAGTTCCATTTCTCCTATTTTCCTTCTCAGAATCACTATCATGAGAGAAAGAAATATCTAGGTGGTATGAATCCTTATACCCTAAAAGAATATAACAAAACAACTTGGTAAGATTAGCTTCCATGGACATGTTGAAAATGCTTATGCTACCCCTACCATGTGTATGGTGTATTTGGTAGCATATGAGTCCTAAATCCACTTATATGTATTTGGTTGCTTCCTTCAAGAAGATTTTTAAATAATCAATAATGTGAGTGGTTAAAGGTGGACTAACAAAATATTGAATTAAGTGAAACCAATGCATAAACAAAGATAAAACTAAACTAAACTAAACAAATTGAAGCAAGCCAATGAAGCTAAACAAATAAAAAAAGGAATGGGAAAAGGGTCCTGTTTATTGGTTGCTAGTAGTGGAAGAGTTACAAATGAATTTCAAAGGCACTTGAAGATATTTTCTTGAGCAATGGTGCTCAATATCTATCAACAAGGATTTCCCCTTCTCAATCTTTTTTGCAATCCCTTTCTCTCTCGAGGAAGCAAAGAAAAGTTTCTTAATGGTGGAATCCTCTTAGCATTGGTATGCTTGATTTATTTGGAGAACTTTTGGTAACATAACAATGCACATATTATTATTCTTTTTTGTCTCTCCATGCTCTTGCATTTAGAGAAATTATGAACACCCTCCGCCTCCTTTGGCTCATCAATGAGGTTTTTTGGTTCATAAATGTGATGAGAGCTACCATCCTCTTTCAATTAAGGCTTCTGTAGCCTCAAGGCTTGAATGGTCAGCCCTATCATGTTAAGACTTTGAGTGTTCTTCAAGAAAATGCACCCCTCGAAGTGCTGACTAGGCTTTCTATGACCCTCACATCTATCGAAGAAAAAACTGTGAGGGTGAAATAAAATGTCTTTGGATCACCCATGAGGGTTGATTTTTTAAACCAACTTTAGTAAGTCCTTTTAATTTTTTCCTTTCATAATGTTTTCAGCTCAAAATGTGTCATTTATACATGTTTCTTACTTACTTTGTGTTCCTTCTACTGTGTACAAATGAGTGTACCGTTTTTTCATAATAACACCATGTTTTGTGGGTGTATACATTTTGCTAGAATCTAAGAACTTGGGGAAAAATTGTGGATTGTCATCCCTTTGCAACCCACATATGGTTCAAAAACTGGAAGAGCAAAGGATGCAACCTGTATCATTATCCTGAATAAAAAAATATTATTTTGAGACTATGAGCTTTGAGGGGACAAGAAGATTACATCACTGATAATAGGAATTCAACTTTCTCTATCACTAGTAGGATGCGTTCCTAAGAAACCAAAGATTCTAAATATTCCTTGATTTTGTTAACTTACACAATTAGAAGAGGAAAATTGCAGATGTTCAAGCTAAGTGTGTTTCCCTTTGACAACTGATTGCTGGACAAATATAGTACTTCAACTACCTAGAAATTTTAGACCATCAATTGGGCCTATAGGGGAGGAGTTCAAGGAAAATGAGACTATGTAGCAGTAGAAGGAAGAAGTGGAAATGGTGATTGTAGATCAAAACTATTAGGCCAACATAGAGAACAAGGAGAAATATTATAGTCACAATGACTTTATTCAATAAATGTGCTTAATTTTTTTATAGATGTTGCTTCATATTAGGAGCTTTTTATGGAATTTATACAAGCAATGGCTATTCAAAATCCTTTCCAAAGGATTGTTTTTCTTCTTTACTTAGTAAAACCTAAAAGACAATTTTCATTTTTTTTTTGGATTGTTATAATATATTCATATAATTATCCTGACCAATGCAACTTCAACAACTTTCCAATACAAAATATGTTTGTTCTTGTTTTTTTCAAAAAAGAAGAAGACAAGAGAACATGATTGCAAATGAAAACCATGAAAAATGAATCCACGCACAAGAAAGGATTATTTTATTTCAAGTCCAAAGAATTTCCAAGATTATTAGGGTTACCAAACAATGGTGAATCTGAAGATGTCATATTGTTTCTGGAAGACAAATCGGCTTCCATAATAAAGTATTGCATTGAAGACAACTATCAAGTTATTAGACAAAAAGGAAAAAGAATCAAAACAAATAATTTTAGAGATAAATCATTCAATCAGATGTCTAAATTTACCTTTGAAGGAATATTCTAGTGCATGCCTTATATTTGATGCATAATAGGAGGGATGATATACAATTAAGAAAGTTTTATTAAAAAAAATGTTTTCCAACAAAAATAAAACCACACAATACTTGCATTTGGTTTTATATACCCAATAATTTACTATGAATGAAAGAGACTAATGGAGAGGGGAGAATCATGATATTATATTTGTGTTCCAGCTTAAGGCAATTGGACTACCACAAGAATATGTGTTAAAGAATCCATCTCAAAGAAATTGGATGAGCCCAAGAAGCACTATAGGTGTTATTTAATAAAAGAAAAAACTTGTGTGTTCATTGCTTTAAAATAGTTGCCAAAAGTAGGCAGTGATATTGATGAAGACGAACAAAAAAAAATTAAGACAACAAGTAGGGAATTAAACTTAAGTATTGAAATATGTACATCTAGATTGTTGATATGTCATTTGGTCAAAAAATACCATTCCAAAAACTCGTGAACATTGTATATTCGTTACATGGTTCCCATGTTAAGAAATGGAATAAAAATGAAGATTAAAGTCATAGTAAATTTTGTCATGGAATGACCAATTGTAAAATTTCAAAATTACCATCCTCACTGTACAATCCACTAGTGAATTGAAACCCAGTGAACTTGGTACGAATTCCTTGTTGAGGATAATTTGATAACTAGTCTTCCTGGTAAAAAATATTTTGAATCTTCAGTAACCAAAGACGTTCAAAATCTAGGAGTAGCTATATCCATATTGGAGAAAGAAGTACAAAGTTAAAAACATCTATCCTAGAGGAAGAAGAAGCCTATTTTGGAAAGATCTTTAGTTTTTTCATTGATGGAAAAACCTGATAATGATATTAGAGTACAAACAACATGCTAAAAGATTTTGCAAAGGCCACCACAAGAAACAATATTTTAAAAAACAAGATCTTCAGCTCACATAGGGAAATTTACAATATTTTTAGAGGAAATACCTTGAACCATCTTATAATCAAATTAAAATTATAGTATTTTGTACTTGGAGGATGCTACAACCTTCTTGAAATCCAATTGAGGCATCAATAGAAATCAGTATACTTAAGACACTTGTCATCTTTTCTTCTAAATTGGAGTTGGTCATTGTAGGGACTAATTTCATGGATTGAAGTTTCCAATAGTATGACAAAGATGGTTATCCTAAACAACACATATTCTATAAGATTATTTTGGATTATGTTAAGTTATAGAGTTGAAACAACAAAAAATTCCTCAAAAGAAAACTAGAATGACAATATTTAACTCAGTGAAGAAAAAGCCTTGATCGGGTATTTGTTGACTACCAAAAGGGATAAATAAATTATTTCTTGACATAATCTACATAATCATCCAAAACCTTACAAAATCCCCTATGTAAGTAATTCTAGAAGACCTAAATATTGAAATTTTGTATCCTTTGCAACGTCTGCAGTGGTCTGGTTTGAAATCTAAAACATTTATGTAGATTTTTGGTAAACAATTTCAAGAACCTAATCTACAAATCTTGAAATTTAAATGAATTTAGGCTCAAAATTGACAGAATCAGAGAGCCACTAAATGTATGCACCCATTCGACCAGTTGAGCTCACAAAATAACACTAAGAATTTAGGGTTACTACCAAATTCTGAATCAAAGAGCCTTTGTGTGTATACACATAGTCAATCAATTGAGCCCGTGAACTAGCACCAATAATTTAGGGTTATTGCAAAATTCCAATTGAGAGAGCCTCTACATGTATGCACCCAGTCAACCAGTTGAGCCTCTGATATAGCACCAAGAATTTAGGATTACTGCCAAACCTAGAGAAAAGAAAGAGACTAAAGAATGGAAGATCCAACCCCTTTTGGTTATGTCAGTTGACTCTAACTTAAGAGGCGCAGGATCTAGGATTGAATGTACCCCTAGATAACACCATAAAAAATACCATCTAGAAAAAAAAATAACTTCATCCTTCCTATGACGTTAAAACAAATTGAAACTATGAATCCAAAACTATTCAAAGCTATGAAAAATAGAGATAAAATTGAATACCTACCCCTAATGGAGAATTTTTAATTCCAAACCCAAGGGAAGCTAAATGAGGACGTATATTTTATCTGAGAACAAAGAAAATAAATACCATCTGAAGATCAACATGCTTAATGATAACTACAAGTATGAATTGAAGACCCTTTCAAAGTGTAGTCATATTAGAATTTAGGCAAATGAACTCTCCCTTACCTTCTACATAATTATCAACTAGACAAACTAGAAAACTCATAGAGTCAATGGGTGACAATGTCAATCATGTTTTTAATTTACTTACCCTCTTCTTATCCTAAATAACACCTTCCTATGTAATCTCCACCTTGTCACTCTAAGTGCTAAGCCGCCACTACCAAATCAAATGCTATGATTATTGAGCATGATGGAGGCCACTGAAAAACTAAACAAGATAAGGTTCAATATGAAAACAATAATGAAGCCACTTGTATGTACCTTGATCATCTTCATGTGCTAGGTGTGAGTTGCCTTAAAAACTTTCATACACTGGCTACCACTTCCCATCATCCTAGTCATTAATTGGTGGATTTGACACCCCTTATGGAGAAGGAAGATCATCTAAAGAAATTTCCTAACATTGCTTTCTTAGACTATCCAATGTTTTCCTGTTCCATGACACGTCAAGAATATTCCTATAAAAGGAGTTAGCTTCATTGGCCAATTTATCTGCAAGTTTATTTGTATTCCTTCTTACATGTGAAAGGACTACTGTTGATGTTGGGTGTGGAGCCTGATTATCTTCTTTAATCAAAGGTATTGCCACATTGGACCCCAGTTTGTAATGGAGCAACAATGCCACCCCTTTTTGTGCATCGCCAGGGGGGCCGGGAGGTTGGGGGAGGGTGCGGGGGGATGACAATTCTTTAGAGCCCCCCTGGTCCTGGTTGGGGAATCAGGGGCAGTGTCCCTGAAGCTAAAAATAGATGTAAATTTTCCTTTCAAAATGTTTTAATTTCATAGTCAATTTGGACCATTCATTAGGTGGAAATATGATGGTAGATGTTATGTTTAATTTAGGGTTTTTTGCCCTAGAAGGAAACCCCTCACTATATATGAGGGAATTGTATTGCGGTTATGTATATGTGTATTCTGATTGAGAAAGAGAGAGGAGGTTGTGTGAGAGCAGAGAGGGAATTACAACGGATCTGTTGTAGGTTGTATCTCTTCATTTTACTGGATAATATAAAAGGAAGGACTTGTTGTTTCTCCGTGGATGCAGCCCAAATTGGTTGAACCATGTATATCTGTGTATCTCTTGTTTTATGCGTTTTCCGTGTTTATATTTCTGCAATATTTTATGCATTCCATTTCTTTGTAATATGTAATTTTCTAACAGTTGATAGTTTTGAGAGAAGAGTTTGAACCAAGAGTTTTAACTCTTTTCAGGAACCAACAACTTGAGACTTTAGAAGAGAAATATCCATTCTATAGTTTTTTTACCATTTGGATAACCAATTGAGAATATCCTTCTATGATAAAACTACTATATATATTTCTCATGGATACTTCTAGAAAATACTCCAGAGTAAAGAGCTTCGTTGAATTATTATTGTTTATTTGTATTAAGCCTACATAAATTTTGAGAATGGATCCCCTAAAATCTCTAAAAACTTCTCTTGAACTTGCAAGAATAGGGTTTCCCTTAGAGGCTCCATCAAAATTAAGCTTAATGAAACCTGGGAGGTAGACTCCAACAATCCAGGCTACTGCATCTAGAGGGATAGATAGTGGTGGAGGAAAAGAGAGAAGAAGGTGTTATTGTAAAATAATTTAGAATTGAGGCTTCAAAGGAATTATATACTCGACCTTGTGAAGATTAATTTGAGGCTAGGATAGTTTCTTTGATACAAATGATGATCCTTTCCCATACAAAATCTTCATAAGATAAGATATTTTTAAAGACCCTTTTTCTTCTTTCCTTCAAAGTTTCCTATAAAATAAATATAGGAAGAAGTCTCCAAGATTTGTTAATAATGGGTTGAGCAAAGGTTGAAATTATCCATTCCCTTAAGGTCAAGCTAATACTTTCCCTTGACCTACCCTTTTGTTAGAAAATAATGGCTTCTTTTTCCCAAATATGTGAGGATAAGGTACAATCATTATGAAGGTTCTTAGTTGTCTCAATGTTTCAAGTGAAAATATGGAAGAAGTAGGTCCCCATAGTTATTTTTGTTGTCATTTATCCCATGTAAGAGTTTTCCCATGCACGAGGATCCATGAAGGAGCCAAAGGAAAGAGGAGACTTTCAACCATAATTGTAGTTTCCATACATTATTAGTTGTCATGGAGGCAACATTCATGGCTATATTAGAAGCTTATTTTAAAGTACATTTACCATTCATATTATAGATTTGTTTGCACAAAATCTCGCAGGGTCATTGCAAAGCCTGACTGGGCGAGGGCTAGACCTTATTCCAATAAGAGAAAGTGTTTTCACTATCATCTGAAAACCTTTATCCTTCTCTTTAGGTGATTTAAACCACAAGTAAGGATTCCATAAATCACTTAGAAAGATTCTTTGATGTTATGGCTCAAGGTGATGAGTAAAAGGTCTACTATTGGATAGGGTATTAGCAAGGCCCAAGATGACCTATGTATTCTATACTAGTGTTCAAATACTCTATGCCTAAACCAAGAAATATGATTCTATAAGTTAGTACTTATATGATAAGAAATTATGAGGATTTCAATGTCATATAAAAGCCCAAGAAAAAATCTTAGAATGATATTTAAAAACAAAGGAACAAGATATTCAAATATAGACTAGGCTTTGGACTAGTGAAAATAATTCTATGGTTGTTAGGTATATAAAAGTAGTAGGAAAGAGAGGGAAATCAGCCCTATTTAAGTGGTTTGTACCATATAGTATTCTATTTTTCCCCTTTAAACAATTTATAGATACATTTCCTAAATTATGAGCCACAAAGATCCACTCAAAGTTCACTTTAATGCATAAATCTACCTTAGAACCCCTAATGGTCATCCTAGCCATTTAGTAGAGATAGAAGGAGATGAATCCTAATTAATTTTATTGATGATGAACACAGTCAAGATTAGTGTCTTTATCATATTATGGTTTAATTGATTCTTTTGGGAAAAAATTTAAGGGAAGGAAATTGATGGAGTAAGGGGGATACCTAGGGAATCCACTTTTAAAACCCTGGCTATTTCTCTTGTGAGGGGAAAAATTAAAAATAAGGTCCATGCATTAAGGTTTTACCTATAGGGATTAGAGAGAACAATTTTACATGTAATAATGAAGCAAAATTTCAACAATAATTAAGTATTTTGTCACGACATAATAGAAACCATACGTTTAAAATGCAAACTATCAATGATAATACAATAAACTTACAAAATTCTCCACAAAAGACACTTAGTTCAATTCCAGAACATTATCTCCACGAAAAAATTACATCCACAAGAAAGTCACACCAATAAATATCACATCTCACCCTTAGTAGCGAAAAATACTAGCTCTCACTCTCTTGGAGAGGAAAATAATTCAATGTGTGATGATCATGAAATGAAATGAGGGAGACTCTATTTATATAAGACCTAGCCTACTCATTTTTATAATAATTCAAATAAAGAAGCTCTATTGAAAAGTTTACTTTATGTGTTCCAAAGTTATATGTTACAAGCCAACAACATGGCTAAAAAACATAACAAAAATTCCATAAATGTTCACATGTGTGGAAGAAGATCCTCCTCAAGCATGACATCATTCTCCAAATGAGCTCTAAATTTAATAAAATGGTGTAATGTGGGCCAATGAGTGCTCCATACTCCAATTTGAATCTCCTAGATAATTTTCAAGCATCCAAAGTGCCTCTATGCCAACCATCATTTCCATGGTGCCTGACATCACCCTCCAAAAGGAAAGAGGATGACATGGCACTCTCTAACTCAAGCGTTGGGATTCCAAAGTGATGTGCAAGCCCTCCCCCATCATCTCAAACATGACCATCACCATTAGGGCTTTGAACTAAGTGGTGGCCATCATATAGTGACAAGGCCAACCCATGGGCATCTTGGGTCCACTGAGAACATTATTAATATCTCTAACACCAAGCTTCATTGGCTCAATGTTTCAACATTTGGGGATCCCTCAAAGTTCGAGCATCATGTGGGGTCATCAAGTAGCCCAAGACTCTACGCTATATGGGTAATGTTGCATCAACAATGTCATACTCTCTCTCTCTCTCTCTCTCTCTCTCTCTCTCTCTCTCTCTCTCTCTCTTTCCAATGGGTAAAACAACCTTTTTTGTGATGTTGATAAAGAGGGTAATCATCTCAAGAGGCATTTTTTGTTGTGATGAGAACCACTTGAAAAAAACCTCTAAAAATCAAGTGAAAATAAAAACTCATAAGGTAAAATAACCATGGATGCATCATAAAGTAACATACTTAATTCCAGGGGACAATAATACTTTACAAAGAGGTCACCTTCAAATATTTAACTAGATCAAGTCTTGTAAAAGAGTTATATATTTAAGTTAGGGATGATTAGATGGATAAATCTACTAGCTGTTCCAATCCCTTAGGGGAAGTGATAGATCTCAAGTTAACCCATCAATCCATAGGTGTGCATGAAAATGGTGGAAACAAAGTTGGAATAGCTTCAATGTAGGGTGCCATAGCCAAGTGACCAGCTAATGGTGGTCCAACATCCTGATGTGTAGATGTAAGGAGGGAGAAATGATGGAGGCATGAATTAACCCTTTTCTCATCCTACTTTTTTCACCCCTCTAGTGTACCTTTTACTTTTTTATGATTGTGCTTTGATTTAAGTGCATAGTTTAGGAGTCTAAGATTTTTTTTGAGATTTAGCATTTAATACCCCTTAATGATGAGTGAGTTTATTTCTCATCAAGGTTGGGACAATACAATGGTTCCTTTCATGGATTGGAGTACCATTTGCTTGAGGAACCATGTGATGGATGATGATGGGAGTAGAGTTCATGATAGGTTTTTTCCTACGCGCCAATGAAATGTCCTAGCCATTTTTTTCATTTTATCTTTTGTTGTTGTTGTTGTGGTTTTCTAGTGCTTTAAACTTTATTTTAACTATATCAAATTGGAGGGAAAAATTTTCTGACCTAGTCTCAATGATGAGGATTAGAGGGTGCTAATCCCCATGACTAATAACTAGCAACCTGAATAATGGAGATCGAATAATGGGAAATATGGAAAGTGGTAAGTATGAGATACCATGAAAACACTACTTCAATCAAAGGCTCCCCAGTAGTTCCCTTCCTAAAACCCTAAGGCCTCAGAGGAGGTTTCACTAGACTAGAGCCAAAGACTAACCTCTTAAATGAAGTGAGGGAATACGACTATATTAAATATTAGTCAATCATCTGGATCACCCCTTGATTCATGTTAGTTTTACTCAAACATTAGGTGAAAGCACATTATTACAAAATGGTTAGATTACCCGGTTGATGGATGAACCACCTTCCTTTAAGAAGGAATTCCATATGGGAGAGAGAAATTTGATTGGAGGGAGAAGTGGAGGATCATGGAATCATGTCATGTGTTAACAAATAGGGATGTCGACTACCTAGTTTCCCAAGGAAGAGAAAAGATTTCTCTGGGGGTTACCAACTTTTTGGTCGGTATGATCTTGCTCCAACTCGAGGACATGTGTTAATTGGAGAGTGCATGGTCCATGTGCTTGAAGGAGGAGTGCATAATACATGTGCTTTGAAGGAAGAGTGCATGAGAACTCTATCAATCCTTATGGCTTTGTAAACATGTTATGTGTACACTCAAAGCAACTTGTTAATAGAAACTGAGGGAGGTGTTGATCGTCACGTTTGTGATATAAGATAAAATAATACTAAAATAAAATGTTAGTGATAAACAATGAGCTAACTATTATGCATACACATAAGCATGGATAATGTCAAAAGTAGGATGCACACAAGAATGCAATGTTGATAGTCCTATTCTATTCTATTGTAGCATACAATATATTATATAAATATAATCATATAGTCAATTTAGCCATCATGTTATTAGACCAACATCATGCCTCCTACCCCTATACTTAATCAAGAAATGGAAAGAATATATATCATAATCAACAATCACTATATCATAATAGTCATCTACGAATCAGAACAATAAGAGTGGGTAGAAGGAAAACGTGATAAATCTACCATACCTCAACTTGACTACCTTAGTTGACTAGAAATTTTTTAAATTATAAAATTTATATAAATCAAATATTATAATTTCTTTTAAATGTGAATGAATGAATGGTATTTTAACATCCATGAGACTAAAAATAGTCTATGGGACCACAAGCTTCCCTGCTTTTCACCTTTTACAATTCAATCCTTTTCTTACTCAAATTGATAATGAGATGACCTAACCTTCTAACAATCTCCTCACAAAAAAGACAATGTCAAGGGACCAATGTTAACATATTGTCATAACTTTCTTTGATGTCTTTGAAAACATCACATTCTAAAATGAAATGTTTTTCTGATTCCACTGCCCCATAAGTGCAAAAAGTACACACTCATTCTTACCAAGCTTCTTTAGTGCTTTTCCATTGTCTTGTTTCTCACTGAAGTTGATGCAAGTTAGTTCTTAATTAAGCAATAAGAATCATTTCTCTCCATGGAATCCTAGCTCCAATGTACTCTTTTTGTTGGAGATCACAAGTGGGGTTGAATTCCTGAACATAGTATTTCTTCTTTCTACCCAACTATTTTACCCATATACGCTTATTAACTCCTTGTTAATTTTGGGACATGCATTGAGGTAAATATTCCATTTTTTCATCCATTTGTTGGTTTGTCTCATTCATGATTTCTTTCTTTCACCCATGCCTTCATTGAAGATAATTTTAGGCCATCTACCTACTCCCATTGCTCAATTGAATTTATTAAAAAAGGAAACAAAAAACAAAGAAAAAGGAATTAAAAACCAAAATTGCAACAAAATTATTACCCAATTCTGACCCCAAAAAACTAATGTGATTACCTCCATGTCTTTCTCCCACTTTCACATGTGCTTCACGAAAAAAATGTTTTTTTTTGGTAAATTCCAGCCATAGATTTCTATTAATAGCAAACAAGGAGATTACATAGATAAAAATTGATGTCCATACTGACTGAACAGAATACTGTGAGACAATATTGGAGGCAAACATAAACTAATTGAAAAATCCTTGGAGTTACATCTGAAAAAACAAAACTATGACTTCCAAGCCCAAAAAGTTAACTCGGGGCCTTCGATTGGTGTTATAGAGCAGAAGTATATAGTAGACAAAATATCAGTAGATAACTAACAATAACTATAAAGTACACCATACACAAAATATGAAAAAATCATAAGACATAATGGACATGTTAGTCAAAATTGATGACTGGAGAAAGTGGAGGAGAGTTTGCATCTGAAGTGTTTAGAGGTGGGACAATGTTTAGAAGAGGAGCATTGATCACTACATTGTTCTCGTGATGGTCATTTGATTCTGTCCTTGAGTCAAAAACCATGAATCTTTCCAAGTGATTTAATCAGACCACTATATCATCAAGGTCGTATCTAATGTCCCTCATAATTTTCTTTATATATTCTTGTCCAACAAAAAGCGTTGTAATTTTCTACTTGTTTGTCTTGAATTACCATACTAAGCAATGTTTCCATTTGCCAATGTGTAGAGATGGAATGTAGAAAATGCAATCTTATTTTCCTATGTTTTCCAAGATCAGGAACCCATTTCAAAGAACTACTACCAATTTCAGAATCAAAGTGATATATCTGCCCCCCGAACTCCCTTGCTTCCAACTGCAAAATCTCCTTTCTAACTTCCAGGGGAGCTACATAAAAAAAACGTGGTTGTTGATTCGTAGTCAAATAGCCATCAGTGCCTGTAAGAGGATCCCCTCGAAGCGTCGCCCCAAAAACATGGGAGCCTTTGTCGTGGAGCCATCTCCACCAATAACTTGCCAAGAAAACACAAGACCAAGGCTCGAAACAAGTGATAGCGGACACAACTATTGGCCTCCCTAGAATGACCAGGCTGACCAAAGAAGTACAACTTAAGGAGTTTTTGACATTTGACCCCCGAAGAAGAATACCTCTGTAGAGACAAAGCCCCCAAATTTATGATCACTGATAAGAGACATGATGATCCTAGGAAAGGGCTACTTCCTCACTGGCAGATCAGTTTGAGGAGGGAGAATTGTTTCTAGTCGCAAAAGACCAATTGAGTTCGAAATGACAAACACATGCAATCAATAATTACACTAAGACCGAGGGGACATTGTAACTAGAACTTGACAAAGTGAGAATGCTTGGATAGACTAAAGAGTGAGGGAGGGTAGTGTTCCTATCAGAACCAGACCAAAAAGGTGCCTTGATACCATACACCACAAACAAATACTGGGTAGTTAAATGAAATGCCCGCCAGGTTAGAACTCTGGGAGTTCGTTGAAGGAAGAACTTCAACTAGTTTAAACAAGGGACCTAACCCAGAATTATGCAGAAATAGTACCAAAGCCATGGAAACAATAGATGATGAAAATTGTGAAGCCAACATAGACTCCCACAATAAGCAGTCAAGGGAAGTAGGAATACCCAAAGTTACAAAATAGGAGAGTTCCAAACCAATGAGTGAGGATGACGAATGGGGCAAAAGCTCAAGTTATCCAATCGATCTCCCATTGTGACCCCTTGAAGACAAGACCACGAACAAGAGCCTAAAATCTGCAACAAAAGACTGTTAATGTTATAATACCCAATTTTCTGCCACCCTGGGCCAACACAGAGTTGCGTATCAATCGTTGACTGCACTAGGTCACAAGCAACATAATTATAACATGGATTCTGCATTTTGCTTGGTTGTAGCATGGTGTAACGCTTACTCCACTTTTTTACCATCCCAAAACAATGACCCAAAATGAGGTCATAAATGAACATTCATTCAGTGGCCTGCAATGACCAATTCGCCATGGGAAAGGAGCTCCATGCTTGCACAAGCGAGGGAGGTTTCGTTAACAGAACTGATGATCCAAAGAACTACCTTAGCCATGTGCATATGACATTTATTATGATGGAGCCCAGGTTGGTGTCTCCCATGGTGAGGGCCCAAAGCATGCTACGCACGGCCCATGCAGAGCCATGTGGAGAGGCCAGCTCTCTCCTCAAGCGCTACCACCTCCCTCCCCATACAAAATTCTAGCATGCAAATAATGACATCTGCCGAAAAATGGTTGTCAGAAAGATCCGACATGCTGATAGTTCCTCCTTGTCCCATGCTATCACGAAGCCCTTAAAACACCCCATTAGGGAAGGCTAAAATAAATGCCACAACTCTCTTGAGAGGTGACTTTTAAAGCTACTTCCGAAATAACCATTGAAATTAAAAGAATCCCGTTAATTCTTCCTTTAAACATTGTTATTAATCCTTACCCTTTCATGGTTATAGGAACTATAGTAATCATTTTTGATACATATTAATTTAATACAGAAACAATTTTTATTTTATTTTATTTTAATTTATTTTAATCAATGTTTAACGTAAGTTTTATTCATAGAAACCAACAAAATCATGAAAGTATTTTCCTCTCATGACATACCCTTTATTCAACCAATCAATTAATTGCAAATTTGGAGGTCTTATTTGGCCTCTTCCGACTACAAGGCCATGCCAAAATGCGCATTATGTCCCAAAAAGAACTTAGCATAAGGTAAAATTGTCAAGCAGTTTTCCCCATAAAGTAATGGGGAAATCTTAACATATTAAATGTTAGGAAACAAATAGCGTATAGCCATCCCATTTTTCTGTGGTTTTAAAGGCAATCAACGCTGGTTGCATTTTTTCATTCTTTCAACTCTGCTGTAGCATTCAACTCTGATGCTCCACCGACTGGATTATGCTCTGTTAGCCTTCAAGTGGTCTGGATCACACGAATACATATGGCGATGCCTAGTAGTCTGGCTCGTCTGGCTCGCTGCCCACAGTTTTGAATTTTTCTTTCCACGAACTTTGTCGGTTGTCGGCGAGACACATGCGAAATCCGCACACGGTTTTTTTTCCGGTGAATTCACAACATCTAATACTTTATTGTAAGTTGAGTGACTTTCGACATTGATGACACTTGTTTATTGATATGCAACCAGTTAAAGGTTCAGTCGTAAAAGTTGATATCAACGGGCAATTAGAACGTAATTTAATATAGCCGTTGCTGTTGTTGTCTGCCCGCAGGCCGACTACACTGACTGACTGCTGTGGCCCTTTAATGTTGAGACGTCGTTTCTTATATAACTCTTTTGGAGACTCAGTATTTGGAATTTGTTGAAATGAATAATCTCAGAAAAGTCGGTGGTCTGCCATTGTCGCAGAGATGGCAGGATTATATTGGACTGATATTATATAAAACACCTTACACAGAAGATATATACAATGTGAATCAAAAAGAGCGCTGCAACTTTGGCGAAAAGCCAATCAAAAGGATTGCTTAATGGGAACGAGACGGCAATTGTAGGGACATTAAGAGACAGTTGAACGTTGAATGGGGTAGCTGCAGTCAAATGGAGGGCCCTGTGAACTGTGTAGCTGAGTGTGAATGGGTCCGAGCCATTCCGACGTTTTTCCTCTGCATGGTTCTGGCAATAAAGGAGACTCAGATATGGTGATGATGGTAATATTTCCGGCTTTTGTGGCCCCCTATTCCTTTTGTTTTCACAACGCCTTTTGTTCCTTCCCTACATGTCTCCTTGTCTGCAATTACATCACCTACGATGACAATAAGGCAATAATAGGCAATAATGTGAATGATGTGGGGTCTTTGTTAGTCTGGGATAATAAACAATATTTTTGGAATTGATCATAAAACAATAGGAATGATTGGGGATTTGTTTGAGTAGCATAACAAATCATATTTAGGGACCGGAGAGTAAACATTTTTTAATTTTTATTTTCAGTATGTCAATATGGTAGGCAATTTGTGTAGACATTGTAATTTGATATAGTAAAATTGTTCATGTGAGATACAAATGCGATTTGCATTTTTATGATGTAATTAGAATTATTTTATTTATTTATTAGTTTTATTATTATTTAAGAAAATCTGTAATTCTATTATTTATCATTGAAAAGGGTAGGGATTGAGTTGGAGTAATTGCCCGTATATTTTTGAGGCTAATGTAATTGCCCACAAACACATTAGGCGGATTAACCTAGTTTCTAATTTGGGCAAAGCCTTCATATTGGTCAACAAATGCTTTCTAATATGGAACATTCACTATTCAACCTAGCTAGATGGGTTGATCTCTTCTCTTTGATTTTTTTTTAACCAAGGTGAATCAATAACACATTGGCGTGGAGACGTCACATGGGTGTGGGTGCCTACTCTTCAATCCTTATCACAATGGGTCAAACATATCCCTTAGAATTAAACCCAAGTGGATGGGAGAACAAACCATGTTGCCAACCACTTGAGCTACCAACCCAAGATTGATCCCTTCTCTTTAATTGTTTTTTTTAATCATGCTGAATTGGTAACATATCACAATGGGTCAAACATATCCCTTAGAATTAAACCCAAGTGGATGGGAGAACAAACCATGTTGCCAACCACTTGAGCTACCAACCAAAGATTGATCCCTTCTCTTTAATTGTTTTTTAATCATGGTGAATTGGTAACATATTGGAGTAGTATGTGTAGATCCAAGATCAAATCTCCCAACTATCACTATAACACCAAGAGTATATCCAACAATCTCCAAGCCAAATGTACTGATAACTTATGATTGCGAGAGTTGAGACATCATCGGAGAAGGCGGGCACCTTGTCTTCTATCCTTATAACAATGGGCCAAAAGTGTCCCTTTGCAAGGATGGAACCCAAGTGGAGAGGAGAACAAATCGTGCTCTCGACCACTCAAAATACCAAACTAAGACTAATCCCTTCTTTTTATTTTTTATTATTTAACCATTAATTGGATGGAGCTAATACCAACAACACACAAGTCAATGCTAGTAATATTTTGTGACTTGGAAAGGATTGGACATTCAAAGACACTAAGTCCCACTCCAGGGGGCTGCCTATCCCTCGAGATGCATCACAATAAGCCAATATTAATTTATCAACATGTATAAACTCTATCCCTTCTCTTTATTTTTTGTAAACAATAAAATTGGGTGGAGCTAGTTTTAATAACCTGCAAGTCAATACTAGCAGTAACTTGTGACTTGGTAAGGGTTGAGACATTTGGAGACACTAGATCACATTCCAAAAGACGCCTACCCCTAGGGCCTCATCATAATGAGCCAATATTAATTAGTCAACATGTAAAAACTCTACCCCCTTTTGGTTTCGAACTTTTGATGTCCAAGGAATAAACACATGCTCTTAACGATTAGACCCACTCATGTTTGTCCCCCACTCTTTATTTCTTTAACCATGGTGAATCGTTAATACATTGGAGTAATCTAGGCAAGGACCAAGATTAAATCATCTGGCTACCACTGTAACACCGAGAGTATATTCAACGACTTGTAGACTAGATATACCAATAACTTATGACTTAGGAAGAGCTGAGATGTCATGTGGGTAGGCACGCATACTCTTCAAGCCTTATCACAGTGGGCCAAACATGTCCCTTGGAATTGAACTTGCGTGGATGGGATAACACATATTGTTTCAAACCTCTAGAGCTACCAATGTGGGGCCAAATTTGGGTGGAGTTGGTATTGACAACCCACAAACGAATACTAGCAATAAGTTGTGACTAGCAAGGGTCAACACATCCAGAGACACTAGGTCCCGATCTAGGGAGGCACCTACCATCAAGTTGTTGTAGAAATTCCCACGGTAGATCAATAGATTATGCAACATACTAAAACATAATACAATATCTAATTCTACAACACTTTGCGGAAGCTTAATCGAATTGAGAAAGATCAAGAGAACACATATAACTGAGAATGAGAAATCAATCACACATAACACAGAAGAAATAACCCAGGGAAAGCCTCAACCTAAAACCCCAATCTATGTATTATCATACAAGTGGAAAATAGTCACAGAATTACACAAAGCCTTAGCTCGGAAGCTATCCAGCTCTCAGTATAATCCCTTTGCTACTCATAAATAGTCAAAGGCCTCTCACAAACCTTCTCTTCTGTCCTCCAAGCCTCCTATTTCCTTGCACAATTTTTCTTGGGGTCCAGTGCTTTTGCACATGTGAATTCCCACCTCACACTGCTCGCTTGGCCCAATAGTAATTGCGCAATCCTAAAGGAGATAATTCCTTCTACATGGATGAGTTTTCTTTATAGGAAAAATTCATCCAACTGATAGCACACTGCCCCTCCTATGATTGCAACTGGGCCTCTGACTGAACTGAGATGCATGAGTTATTTATGAGAGAATATTTAGTTATCTGAAATGCAGCAGTTACATGCATGCAAGCATTAACATGCATTCAAGAATTATCTAAGTAAACTCACAATTAATTCAAAAAACTGTTTGAATTAATCTAAATGGACTTGACTGAGTTAACTGAGCCTACTAATTACAACTCAATATTACAACTCATCCTTATCTCTTTAACTGATGGATAAATTCCTCAATTAATGGAGAAACTGTTGCATGTCCCC
>APFE030012350.1:95865-112177 GCA_000404065.3 Pinus taeda
GAGACTTGCTTAGGAGGCTAGTATAAGTGATGATAGACCCATACTGACTGCAAATAATCATGGTGATGATATTTTTGTGTAACAGGAGGTGTTTTCCATGATGAGGAGTTTGGCATACTATGGCCTACATTTCACTGACTTGTTGTAGATGTTCTTGGCCTATTTCATCAGTTTCAAACTTGTCATAGAGGTCTGGAGGTTTTTTTTGGAGTTGATGAAGATGTCCCTAAAGTTTGGGAGGGTTATGAGCTATTTTGAATGATTTTTCTCCATCCTCTGCCCCAACCACATGGAGATAGGTTCATGCATGTGGTTGAAAGGATCCAACCGCTGGGTGACAATGTTGTGAGTGCGGTTACAACTGATATTCAGTAGTTCTATGGGTGAAGTTGAGTCTTAAAGCTAGTTTTTCTTTGTATTACTCATGCACATCAAGTGTTTATTTGTTTTTCTGGCTTGTCTTGTTCGAGACTCATTGTGTAAAGGTCAGAAAAAGGATAATGAGCTTATGTAATGTGATTAACATTAACAATATCCTTCATGAAGTGGAATTAGTGGTATGATCAAGTTAAGGAGTTGAACCCAAATCAAATCAAGTGTATGAAAAAATATTTGTGGAGCTCAATAGTTCTTGGTAATTATTGAGTTGAGAACCTCAGTCCATCTATATATTGGAGAGAGCTCAATGATAGTGTGGTTGGATATGTTATGTATTGAGTGAGTGTGAGTTAGGAGGATTATGTGCAAGCTATGAGAACTGTTGTGAAGCATATTTTCTGAAGCAGTTTGTAAGTGATTGCAGCAGATAGCAGGAATAAGTTTCAACCAACATTTTTTGTAGTGAGCGAGGAGATGAAATAGAGTTTGATTGTAGGTGTATTTGGAGATTGTTCTCTCCTAGTACATTCTTCATTTTATTGTTTGAGTGCAACATTTAGTTGTGAGAAGTTTTATTTGTAGTAGATAGGGTTTTAGCTGATGTGTTGATAAAATTATTTTATGCAGTGTTTGGTGAGATTGTGTCATAGTTTGTGGTGTGGTTTTGGTTTTTAATTGCGTGCCTTGAAGATATGTTGTTGTGGTGTTCATGTTGAGCAATTCTCAGCTCTAGTCTAAAAATGTATGAAACAAGAACCACATAGAGGAGTGGAGTTGGAGGAATCTGTTGAAATCAATATAAGTGAGCAGTTTTCTCAATCCAATGGTAGTTGGATATTTCAAAAGAAGCAGGGTGAGACTTGTTGGTCATGGTGGGTTCCAGCAGATAGGAGTCTATAGAGTCATTTAATAGTTTAGGAGTAATTGGCCAAGGATTATTGGTCGTGGTGGATTCCAACATATGGTAGTCAGTAGATCTGCATGAGAAAGAGATATCCATTTGATAACAACCAGTTGAATATCTATCTAAATAATTTTCCTAACACAATAAAAAATTGAGTAGCGTAGCAACAACAAAGGTGGTCTTTGACCCAAGGGGAGGGTCTTCCACCGTAAATATTTGTGTCTCTTATGTTGAATGCTTGCATGGTTTTACTTGTGTTTGATGCTCTAATATTTTCTTATGTGCTTCAGTTTATGCATGGTTTAAAGGTTTAATTAATTGAAGAAATTTTATAAGTGCGTTCACTACTGATTCACCCTTCCCTCTTAGTAGTGATCTAGTTTCCAACAACATACCCATCGAGCCACATTGCAATGGATCAATATAAATCTAACCCTCCTTTGGTTTTAAACCTTTGACCTCTTATGATGAAGCATATCGTCTTAACCATTAGGCCCACTCAAGTTGTGCATACCCTCCCTCTTTGTAAATGTAAATAATAATAATAATAATGTAATTTAAGATGAGGACAAATATAGACATCAAATTCATGTAGGAGACCCTCTTGTCTGTGGGACAAGGGACCCACCTCGACAGAGTGATTTAACTATTAAATTATATGGAGATGTAGTTTCCTCATGGGACATCCGAGTGGTTGGCCAATCTAAAATCCCATCGGGAAATATCTTTGGCCCATTGCGATAAGGCTCAAGGAGTAGACTCCCCTACTCTCATGGAGTTTCAACTCTTTTTAAGTCATAAATTCTTAGTATATTTGGCTCACAAGCTATTGAATATATTTTTTTTGTTATAGCGGCTACTGCTAAGTTTGATCTTAAGCCTTGCTCAATTTACTCTAACAAATTATCGTTTCTCTATGGTGCAAAACAAATCTATAAAAATATCCATGCTCTATTCTTTTTTAAAAATATATATTCCATTAATCATTAAACATATTGAAATTATAACACATTTCACAACATATTCAAATTATAACACATTTCACCATAATTTTTAAATTTTGTATATAACAAAAGTATATTACTATTTAATATATGGAGCATAGTTAGAATAACCAACCCATAAGTGTTAAGTGAATTTTTTAGATCATGAAAAATTGGTTGTTGTGATTAATGTTCATGGAATATCAATTATGTATTAATGACATGTTACTTAAAATGATATTTTTGTATTTTATATCCACAAATTTTTATATGAACTTTTATTATATTTTGTAATGAGTATTATATTCTATAATAATATTTGTTGTTTATGACGGAGGTGGAGGAATTGTTCGAATGACTAAAAGTGGCCGGAATCCGGGCAAAAAATCTCAAAAAATCTTATAGAGGAAGTTTTTGAATCATGTTTTTGATGGTGGAAATGGATTAGCACCATCAAAAACAACAAGGGCACCCAAAATTATGAATTTTAATAGCTTTTACTTGGATTTACAAAAATCCCTGATTACAAAAATCCCAACCAGAATTTTTCAAAATATAACCAGAGTTTTCATAACTTTCAAAGCAAAAAAACATAATCATTAGAATCTGACTATAACACAATATATTATACCTATTCATAATTGATTAAATAAATGTGCGGTCACTTTCTCTTTGGTATATATTTGTAATTGAATGAATATTTATTTGTTATAATTTTTTTAGTTGCGATCTAATACACAACATTATTGTGCTAAGTATACTAAGACAATGACAATTTTGCTAAATTATTAAGAAAAAATAACTTTTCAATCTAATATGATTGTTAATTGTATTACATTAACCATATATGTTAGGTTTGATATATTAAATTAGCAATTGTCATAAAAGTGCAAAAAGAGGCTAATAAGATTTTTAAATTGATTTTTTATTTATTTCGATAACAACAACAACAACAACAACAACAACAACAACAATGACAACAACAACAACAACAACAACAACAACAACAACAACAACAAAAACAACATTAACATATTTTTATGAAAGAAAATTGTAAGATAGATTTTTATAAAAGAAAATTGTGTTTACAAAAATAGAATATTTTTTCAAAATTTTATGTTAAATAAACCTTTACATAAAATAATATGAAAATTACATAATTAACAATACACAGAATACCTAGAAGAAATGAAGTTTTGTATAAATATCAAAATTACTTAATAAATTTTGATAATTGATATTCTTAATACATCAAATAAACTTGATGAAATTATTAAAATTTTTCATATTAATAAATAATTCATTGAGTTAGCGGGGAATTAAGAAAAAAGAAATACAAAGAGGGATAATACATGACATCACTGTAGATAAAATTGCTTTTGAATTTACTCTGACCTGACACGACAGGAAATGTATTGATTGTGCATCACAGAATTAGCAAGGGGTTGGTTGTGCACCATAAAAATAGTTGGTTTTGTCGTTGTACACCATGAAACTTGCTGGCAAAGTCCTAGAGCTACCTTCTAAAAATTAAGCAAGTGGAAACAATAGGTGTATCGACGTAATAAAGTACTTGGACTAAAATCAGGCGAAAATTCTAACTTCCTTTCAACCCTCTGTTTTTTAATAAATCCAAGGTTCTCCATTGATTAAGAGCCTATCAAAATCCCCTACAGGCATAGAGAAAATATGCCCTCGAACTTTGACGCACCTATGACCTTATATTTGCAATTTAGATTAAAACCTAGAGTAAATATTCTAAAATACCTATACTTCCTCCATGATTTTTCCTTCTTAGAATTTAACCTTCATGTTACATCACATTTATTTGGTTTGGACCCTTGAACAGGAAATTAACAGTTGGGTTTGGTGCAATAGCAATAATATCCTCACCATTGCAGAGTATGGAGTCATCTTATTTAAATGTGGCATGTTCTATAGCAGAAAAAACCTTGGGCATTTCCTTTGATGTTTTGAGCCAAGGATGTGGCGGTTTACACGTTATTGCAATCATTGTGATTACCAGTACAACAAGCACAGAAAATTAAACTTAATTTTTGTGACCACTTGAGAGTGAAGATATGCGAAGGTGTATGTTTCACTTGTCAATGAATATATTCAAATTCATTCTTAAAGAAATCCTATTATTTATTGGTATTTAGAGCCCGTAAAAATTAATTAAATCATAAAGAAAAATACACAATGAGCAAGAAACAAATCACACAAACAAAGACAAAAATTTTACATGGTAAAACACTGACAAAAGGAAACCTCCATGGGGAAAAGTATTGGAATTCTTATTATTCAAGGTAAAAAATTAATCTCCAACAATACGTCGACCCACCTAAAATCATTTTAATATGAAGGCTTCATTACATAACTTCCTATCATTACAGCAACATCATTTTAATATGAAGACTTCATTACATAACTTCCTATCGTTACATAATTATTTGAACGTAAAGTCACATTTATTGAGATATTTACATTTTAACAATTATTCTCATTCCTAACATAAAAAATAATAAATTTTTCTATGTATAAATTTTGAGAAAAACTTATTAATGCGATGTACAATATCCATATTCACGTTTATCTTTACAAAACATTAATTTAAAATGAGTGATCATTTTCTTATGGATATGTTAGATAATCCTTATCAACTAGTTTTCATATGGATCAACCTAAAGTCTAAACAACCCAATGTGTTGGTAATGCATTCATTTTAGTTGCATGTGTGTTAATAATCCTTATAGTCCATATGCTTGTAGCATATGCATGGAGTCAGTCATGGTTGTAGTGATGTTGCCATGTGAAAGAGGATGTTGTTGTTGTGAAGAGTGTCGCCATGAGTGTATGGTTGGTTACATGTTGTTTATGCTTGCGTATTGTCAAGTACATTGGTATGGCTGTTGTTGTCATGCATGAGGTCATGGTATGTGTAGTTGATATGGTCATGCATTGATGAATGGACTCTAACTAGAATGATGGTTATATGCTTATATGCTTATGTATTATATGTATATATGTTATCATGATTATATTTGTACATGTATTACGCTGATTTGGTTGATCTTGCAGATGAGATATTACTTGAATTATGCTAAGGTACATTGGTTTATTATGATTTGGTTTAGTTGAAACAATATACCTTACATGAAGAATATCAAATATGACTAGCAAGATAGTAGACTACAAATACTCTCCCTATGAATAAGATGAGCAACATGGTATTGGGAACTCTTTTGACTTAGCGAACACAATGAGAAGTTTGAAAGAAGAAATAAGGAGTTGTCAAGAATACAATGAAAAAATCATGCAGGAACAAGAGAAACAAGAAGAGGTTAATGGAATACTTCTTCAGAGTTTTTCAGAATTGCAGTGACAAGGGCCACTTCAGATCACCCATGGGAAGGAGGACATAACTAATGGGGCATATGGAAGTAGGTCTCATGATGGTCACAGGTCGGATAGAGATGACACAGTTATAGATGACAGGTTGTTGGATACTTCAGATAGGAGAGGTGATGGATACAAGTATTATTCTAGTTCTGGTTCTGACAGGCATCACTATCGTCATCGTTATCATCCTTATAGGAGGCATGATAGGGGATACTTTCAAGATGAATTTAAGAAAAAAAAGACACCTAATTTTGATGGATACTTGAAGAAACCATAAGATGCAAAGGCTTGGATACTTGGGATGAACAAGTTCTTTGAGGTGCATGGGTACATAGAAAACATGAAGGCCATAATTTACATCTTCAGCCTGAAAGGTAAAGATTATATCTAGTGGGAAGATATGAAGCGGGTTAGAGACATCAATATGGAGGACTTGAGTTGGCATGAGTTCAAGAGGCTTTTCAGGAAGAAGTACTTGTCATAAAGGTACTACGACAGTAAGGCCAAATAATTCTCTTAGCTAAAGATGGGATCAATGACAGGCAAAGAATACACGACTAAGTTCTTAGAGCTATTGAGGTATGTACCGTGTCTTAAAGATGATAAGGCTAAAGTTGAACAATTTGTCATTGGTTTTCCATTAGCATTTAGAGATCAGATTGAGTATGATGAGCCTCGGTCACTTTAAGGAATTTACTAGGAAATTGAAGCATTTCTATGAGTAGTCAAAGCGTAAGAATGACTCTTAGCAAGGATGGAAAGGGAAAGATAAACGTAAAGGTAAATGACAATCGAAAAAAAAGGCCTCAAAATGTAGAAGAGAATGAAAATGTGGCACCACAAAAGAAGTTCAATGCAACTAGACAGGGACATGGATCACATCCACAACATAGAGGTGATGGTACTAGATAGTTACAACATTGGGCATGCACTAAGGAACACCTTAAGAGAGAATGTCCACAGAATCATGGTGGTATGCCTCATATCTATAGTGCATAGGAGGCGCATATTGTTGGGGATGTTGGTCAAAGCTCTCTTTGCATCACACTGGACAACAGATGGGCAGACCATTAGACATCTATCATTGAGATGGATGGTAAGCTTCGTGAGAAAGTTGTTTGTATTTTGATTGAACCTAGATCTAATTATAGTTATGCTAGTCTTGAATTGGTGGATAAGTGTGGTTTGAATAAAGAAGTGCATGCAAAATCTTGGTTAATGCAGTTGGCTACAGGTACAAAGAAGCGAGTTCATCATTGGGTAAGAGCTTATGCATTTGAGTTGAATGGCATGTCTACAACAACGCACTTGAATGTATTGTCGTTGGGATCATATAGTATGTTGTTGGGTATGGAATGTCTATACCTTCATAGGACCAAGGTGGACTTTTATGACAAATCCATTGGGTGCTTGGATTAAAATGGAGAACCAAGATTCTTATAGGGAAAGAAGAAATCCACATTAGTTAGGATGGTGACAACTATTCAGGCCAAACGTAGTTGCAGGAAAGGGTGTGCGTTATTTGTAGTGCATATTTCTAGTGACAAAAATAAGGAAGTTGAGGATGAATATCTTTTGAGAAGGTACCCAGTTCTACAACAGTTTCATGATGTGTTTCCCGTAGAGATTTCAGAGTTTCCACCTCACAGGGAAGTAGATTTTTCTATTGAGTTAGTGCCATGGGAAACACTAGCATCAAAAGCACCTTACAGGATGAGCACTCCAGAGTTGGTAGAGTTGAAGTTGCTGCTGAAAGAGATGCTTTATAAGGGACACATTAGGCCAAGTGTATAACCTTGGGGTGCACTAGTATTGTTAGTGAAAAAGAAGGATTGAACTCTCATATTATGCATTGACTACATGCAGTAGAACAAAGTTACCATCAAGAACATGTATCCATTGCCAAGGATTGATGACTTGTTTGATCAGATGAAGGGATCATCAATGTTCTCGAAGATTTATTTGATATCTAGATATCATCAGGTATGCATCAAAGAGGAGGACATTTACAAGATAAATTTCCAGACTAGGTATGGGCATTATGAGTTTGTAGTAGTTCCATTCGATTTGACTAATGCTCTAGCTACCTTTATGTGCTTGATGAATAGTATGAATAATGTGACACATCTATATTTGGACAAGTTTGTTATTGTGTTCATTGATGACATATTGGTATATTCTAAAAATGAAGAAGAGCATGTTGTGCGTTCGGCAATAGTGTTGAGGTTGTTGAAAGAGAATCAGTTGTATGCCAATCTCAACAAGTTAAATTTCTTATAGACTGAGGTGCATTACATGGGACATGTTGTCTCCAAGGAGGGAAAAATAGTGGATCTAGAGAAGATATGAGCTATCGTGGAGTGGGCAGCTCCTAGAAATGTAGATGAAGTGATATCATTCATGGATTGGCAGGTTATTACAGGAGGTTCATTAGGAACTTCTCGCAGATTTCTTAACCTATCACCTCATTGCAAAGGAAAGGTAAGAAATTTGAATGGACAGAGGATTGTGAGGCTAGTTTTAAGTATATTAAGCAGTTATTGACACATGCTCGAGTGTTAAAGATCGCAGATCCGGACAAAGAATTTATAGTATGTACAAATTATTATAAGAGAGGACTTGGTGGAGTACTTATGTAGGAAGGACATGTAGTGTGCTATGAGTCATAGAAACTGAATGAGCATGAGCAGAACTATCAAATGCATGATCTTGAGCTAGCAATGATCATACATGCATTGAATATGTGGAGGCACTATCTTCCTGACAGGAGGTCTGTATTAATGAGTGATCACAGTGGATTGAGGTATCTATTTAACCAGTCGAATCTAAATGCTAGGCAAGCTAGATGGTTGGCCATGATCAGTGAGTTTGATTTTGAGATCAGATACATCAAAGGAAAGGAGAACATGTTTGCGTATTCTCTTAGTAGGCAGGTACAGGTAAATCATATAGAAGCTATGAGTTATTATGGGACAGATCTATAGGGTAGGACCTTGTAGGTAGGTCAGCAGGATGTCAGGTATATGGACATTGTGCACAAGTTGCAGCAAAGCACAGGTATAGGCATAGGTGGAGGTACATGTACAAGTATAAGTAGTAGTACAGGTAGATGTACAAGTAGTGGTACTGGTATAGGAGGTGCAGGTGCGCAGGATTTGGAATATCATCTAATGACATAAGGATTGGTTTGATTTAGGGATAAGGTATATGTGCCAAATAGCAGTGAGCTCAAAAAGGTGATCTTGAGGGAGTTTCATGTGAAACCATGTTCAGGTCACCTAAGTTATTAGAAGACATTGACAACAGTGAAGAAGTTTATTATTGGTCGAATCCGAAGAAGGATGTAGTAGAGTTTGTGGCTAGATGTTTCGATTGTCAGCAGGTAAAGGCAATGTTGAAAATGAAACAAGATGATGGAGCCTAGTGAAAAGAATTCGCCTTCATTAGGTGTGCCCGCAGGCTATTTTTGGCGCAAAGTCTATTTTTAGACTATGTCTATTTTTAGACATATGGATCATGGTCTATGAGTTGCAGGATGCTATTTGTGGATGATTGGTCATGTTGGTAAAAATAGATGGACCTCTATTTTTAGACATATGGGCTGTTCTATTTTTAGACTGCCAGGCTAAAAATAGAACAATGGAATATTATTAGCTCTTAATAATATTTGGACTATAAACATTGTCTTATTCTCTTGGAGCACTTCAGTTCGAGCTACATATGTGGCACATGCAACTGCTAGAAGGAAATACACTTTTCTTATGGGTTACTTGAGCTATTGCATGAAGGACTTCAGTTAGAACTCAAGTGATTGAGTTTGGTGGAGTTGAATGAGGAGTTGATGGAGTTGTGTTCAGTTTGACTTAGTTGAACTAGTTATAGTTAGTCTAACTGACAAATAGACTAATGATGAGTGGTGTGAATTAATTATTAATTAATTCGCTAATTATTAACTCATAAATCAACTAAAGAATACATCAGTTAACTCAATGCATGGACAGTTCGGTGGAGACAAGTGTTAGAGATGAGTGAAAGGGCAAGACAACTATCAGTTGTGACTATAGTTGTGCATGTGATTTGCACAATCAGTGGATTGAGATTTCCAATGAGGATTGCGTGGTGTTACACAAGGGAAATACGAGTTTGGATCAGCCATTCTCATCTATTCTTATGCAGGATTGCGTAGTGGAGGCAGGCAACCAGCGAAGGAGATTTGAGCCAGTGATTGATTCAAATCTGAGCTAGTTTGTGTGTAACAGGTGGAGATAGTACTGAGTACTTGAGGAGTATGGTACTATGTATTGTTACATGTTCTCAATCAATATAATATACGAATAGTTGGGGGTTTTCAGCTGCATGCTTTCCCCGTGATATACTGTGTTGATATGTGTGATTGATGCTTCAATGTGTGCATGCGATTGTTTCTTAATTCCGCAAAATTGATGATCAACGTAGAGGAGGTTATGTATTATGCATGATTTCGCAAGTAGTGTATAATTAGGATAATATCTATGAATAAGTGTCATATTATTCAAAATTTCTACATGGTATCAGAGCTCTCTGATTTGTAGAACAGGTTCTACATGATATCGGAGCGAAGTTGATCATCATATCTATTATTCAGAAAGTGTTTACATTTTATTTCTTCAGGCAGAGTCTGTAATCGGGCCAAGTAGCCTCTGGATTCATCCTTCTTTTGGAAGGTGATATATCCAGTCAATGCCCATATAGTCGATCTCTATACGAGAAATACTTTGTTCTCACGAATTTTAGATTGGAAGCAATTGATTTCTGAGCTGGTGGAATGGCGCTCAAGGATAAACTCATAGTTGGCATTCCTATCAGGACTCTGTCAATGGTCAGGAGAAATTGCCAGGATGGGAGAGACTTTGGTTGGATCTTGTTCAAGAGGAGATCAGGTGGAATACCATGGAGGAAATCCAAGGAGGGATCCGGGGATGGATCTAAAGGTGAGGCACTTGCTTCATAGCTTGAGTTGGATTTCACACTCTTCGCATGCATGGTTTCATCCATGGCGGGAAGTGGTTGGTTTCTTGATAGTGGAGCTTCTTTCCACATGACTGATGACAAGAGTTTGTTCAGTACTTTAGAGGAGAAAGATATCCAGATACTCATAGAGATGGGTAATAATGAGAAGTATAGTGTCTCAGGTGTAGGCACGGTTATTTTTCAGAGGGAGCATGGATCTCGCTTTACCTTGACCGATGTCAAGTATGTACCAGGACTGAAGAGAAACTTGGTGTCGATCGCAAAGCTGGAAGACAGAGGCTATGATGTAGTCTTCAGTAAGGGAAAGGTTTTCCTTAGACACATCATCACTAGACAGGTGAAGCAGATTGGTTCACGGGTCAAGAACCGGTATGCTCTTGAGGTACAAGATGCATGCAAAGCCTTGAACCGCAAGGCAACTGATGGAGACTTTGTGGTTGAGAGGGAGGGTATATTACCTCTCAACATGCAGAGCCAGAAGAAGTCTCAGACAATGGTGGAGGAGCCATGATTGGTGCAGCAGTTTCAGGAGGTTGTGGAGCAACCACAACTAGGGAAGCTGAGAGGAGATCGAGTAGAAACATCTACTCATGCAGAGAACTCCAGTAGGGGGAAACTTTGAGCCAGGTGGGCTGAGGGATCACATGCAACCATACCTCTAGGTAGGAGGTGGGGTGATATAGAGTGATCATCCCAAGGAGGAGGGGCAAGATCCTTGAGGTACCCAACCTCTTGGATGAGACCTTGCTACAGGAGCCCCAATGTGGAGTAGTAGGAACTGATTGATTGGGTAGAGATAGATGCGGATGGAGCAGCAGAGAGAGCGACAGTGCAGGGAATCCCAAGACAGTGCATAGCTAGCAGGCTACAACAATGTGAGAGGCTCAAGTGTTTTGCATAATGCTAGGTGGCACAGAGAAGTGTGCAATGGTGTGAGATGCATGAAAATGTTGCAGTAATGCAGATGTCAGAGAGGGAGCACTTGTCAGTAGAAGGTATAACTTCAACATCAGAGTATGTTCCTAGCCCAATAGAGGGGTCAGTTGGGCGTGTTTTTGTTCCAAGTGTTGTTGGAGCAAGTGGACTAGGTAGATGTGTTGCATGCAGAACATTCCAAAGTTATAGGATAGGGGTTGGAGATAATCCATATCTTGTTTAGAGGGTGTGTTGAAAATGCAATAAGATGATGGAGCTTAGTGAAAAGAAGTCGCCTTCATTAAGTGTGCCCGCAGGCTATTTTGGCGCAAAGTCTATTTTTAGACATATGGATCATGGTCTATGAGTTGCAGGATGCTATTTTTGGATGATTGTTCATGTTGGTAAAAATAGATGGACCTCTATTTCTAGACATATGGGCAGAGTCTATTTTTAGACTGCCAGGTTAAAAATAGAACAATAAAATATTATTAACTCTCAATAATATTTGGACTATAAACACTATCTTATTCTCTTGGAGCACTTCAATTCGAGCTACAGATGTGGCACATGCAAATGCTAGAAGGAAATATTCTTTTCTTATGGGTTACTTGAGCTATTGCATGAAGGACTTCAGTTACAACTCAAGTGATTGAGTTTGGTGGAGTTGAATGAGGAGTTGATGGAGTTGTGTTCAGTTTGACTTAGTTGAACTAGTTGTAGTTTGTCTAACTGACAAATAGACTAATGATGAGTGGTGTGAATTAATTATTAATTAATTCACTAATTATTAACTCATAAATCAACTAAAGAATACATCAGTTAACTCAGTGCAGGGACAGTTCAGTGGAGACAAGTGTTAGAGATGAGTGAAAGGGCAAGACAGCTGTCAGTTGTGACTATAGTTGTGCATGTGATTTGCACAATCAGTGGATTGAGATTGACAATGAAGATTGCATAGTGTTACACAAGGGAAATACGAGTTTGGATCAGCCATTCTCATCTATTCTCATGCAGGATTGCATAGTGGAGGCAAGCAAGTAGCGGAGGAGATTTGAGCCAGTGATTGATTCAGATCTGAGCTAGCTTGTGTGTAACAGGTGGAGATAGTACTGAGTACTTGTGAGGAGTATTGTACTGTGTATTGTTACATGTTCTCAATCAATATAATATATAGATAGCTGGGGGTTTTCAGATGCATGCTTTCCCCGTGATATACTGTGTTGATATGTGTGATTGATGCTTCAATGTGCGCATGTGATTGTTTCTTAATTCCACAAAATTGATGATCAACATAGAGGAGGTTATGTATTATGCATGCATTCCGCAAATAGTGTATAATCAGGATAATCTCTGTGAATAAGTGTCAGATTATTCAAAATTTCTACAGGCAGAGTGTAAGCATCCAGGTGGACTGCTACAATTGGTTGTGATTCCAAAGTGGAAATGGGAAGTCATTTCCATAGAATTTATCATAGGTTTTCCAAGGACAGTGATACCACATGATTCCATGATGGTTTTTATGGACATGTTGATGAAGGTTGCACATTTCATTCCAGTGAAGTCTACATTCTCATCTAGCGATGTAGCACAGGTATTCTTTAGAGATATGGTTAGATTTCATGATGTTCCAAAAATATTGTGTCAGACAAGGATTTAAATTTCACTTCTATGTTTTGGAAGGATTTGTTTGCAAGTTTGGGCACAAAGTTGGCCTTCAGTACAACTTATCATCCACATACTGATGGACAAACTGAGAGGGTCAACAAGATCTTTGAGGACATGTTGGTGATGTTCATGATGCATCAACAATGAAAGTGGGAAGAGTATCTTCCACTGGTAGAGTTCGCTTACAACAATAGGTGTCATGAATATTTGAGGATGAGTCTATTTGAGGCACTATATGGGTGAAGTTACAATACTCCTATCAGTTGGAGTGATTTAGTTAAGAGGGTGTTGATTGGATCAGACATGTTGGCAGAAATGGAACAATAAATGAAAGTAATCAAGAAGAATTTGAAAGTAGCACAAGATAGGTAGAAGAGCTATGTAGATTGGAATAGGTTGTTCAATGAGTTCCAGGTTGGGGAATAGGTGTACTTGCGCATCAAACCAAATAAGTGGTCCTTATGGATTAGATCATGTGCCAAGATGGCACCCCAGTTTTGTGTACATTTTAGGATCATTGAGAGGATTGGGCCAGTAGCCTATTGAATTGCACTGCCTCTGACAATGAAGGTCCATGATGTTTTCCATGTGTCATTTCTTAAGAAGTGTGTTAAATATGTTGATCATGTGATTGACTAATCAATATTGCAGGTGGATCCAGATGGAGAATTCCAGGTGGGGCCTCATTGTATATTGCAGAAAAAGGTCATGGAACCAAGCATTCAAGTAGATTAAAGTGTAGTGCAAGAACTTTGGGCTCGATGAAGCTACATGGGAGATGGCGAATCAGATACAGGCTATGTATCCTTCCTTATTTGTTGGTTGAGTGGATGTTTTGGTATATGTATTTGGTATATGTTTTTGGTACATGTTTTGGTGATGTTTGGTATATATACATATGTATATGGATGTAAATACTGCCATGAGATATGTTATAAAGCTCCAATAAGTGGTATGGGTGTCATGTTATTATGGTGTTATGTTGTCATGTTGGGTTGCTTTTCAGGAGGGTGATCATTGTAAATACTACATCAAGCTATGTTATAAATATCCATGGGTAGTATGTTTTATTTTTTAGTGGTTTTGTTTAGGTATAGGTGTGGTTGAACATCGAGGATGGCATCCCCCAAGTGGGAGGGTTCTGTAAGGGCCCAAGTGAAAATCCCACGTAATAAAAGTTAACAATGGAAAAAATAATAACCACGATTGATGGGACACTTATTCCAAGCTGAATGTTAGGAAAAACATCCTAATGTGGGTGTTCATTTGGGTTATTATGGCTAAGGGAATTGGCAAAGGAAATGGCTAAGGCTTTTGAAAGGAAAAATGGCATTTTTGGCACATTTATTTGTGAAAATAATGGAAATTAGGAGAAAAAGAAGGTGAAAGGTCACAAATTTGTGAGGAGGAAAATGAAGAAAATAGAGGCCTAATTGATAAAAGGCTTCCAAGGATCAGTTTGTAACCTTTTTTCAGTTCAATTTTGGAGCTCTCTCATTTTTCTCTCTCTCACTCTTGGACACTTAGAGTTTTCTTGGAGCACTTTGACACTGGATCAAGAAAGTCAAAGAAGGAAAGAGGAAGGAAGCAACAAGAAAGGAAGAGCAAGATCAAGTAGCTAGAACATGATTCTTTGAAGGTATGAATTTTCTTGTATGTTTTCCTTACTAGATTTGGCATGCATGGTCTTGCATGTGGTTCTTTGTTGTTATGGCATGGGTTTTGCCAGGTATGATAGTGTTTTCAGCTTAGTCTTGCCATTTCTTGATAGCCATTGTGTGATGGGGTTCTCATGTTTTGGTTGAGATGGATTGCCAGATGGATTTGAATTTGAGTGAGGTGGATCTCTAAACAATAGGACATAGGTCCTAGTAACCCCTGAACCGAATAGGGAGTTGTGGTAAAGCCAAATTTTCTGTTGCCTCGATTTGCCTAGGAATCCTTGACCAATGAATGGTGGGATATACAATAAAGCATAGAGGTGGGTGCTCTCCATCAGGCCTAATAATCTCAGGATGGGATATGTAGTAAATCTTGGAGAGTGATTCTCAATTTAGGGCCCACTGATCTGGTGTGGACTGTAGTAAAGCTTGAGAGAATAGGAGACATGAAAATTCCTCATGGTGTAGGTGGAGAAATTCAGTGGCATCCATGCTTGTTTTGGCCTAGTGATATGGTGGAGATCATGGTAAAGCCTATTGTTACATGTTTATTGTGTTGGTTAAGTGATCCAGGATGGATTATGGTAAAGCCTAGTTTCTAGTGATGAGGGTGAGCTGATTTAGCCTTGGGATGCTTTGGTCGGTTCTGTTGGTTTTAAATCCCACATTCATGCTTGGAATATGGAATAGGGGTGAATGAATGAAGAGGATATTGGCTCAGCCATTCTATGGTCGGGTGGAACGTAATAGTCCCATCCCAGATTGGCTTCTGCATTCATTAATAATAGGTTCTTTCGTTGATATCTTATGTGCAAATGTATTGGTGTATATGTGGATTCTATGGCTGATGTATCCTTGATATTTATGTTGTTATCATGCTTGTTATAAGCATGTTTTATGATAGTGATGCTGTGTGGTTCTCCTCATGTTTTTATTTGTAAATGAATGAACAATGTATCTATGACCTAATAGATGATAATGTAGCTAATGATATAAGGGAACAATGCTTCTTAGCGATTCTCGAATAAGTATGATACCCCTATGATCAGATATGTTGTTTAAACCTATAGATTACATACTTGTGACATGTTTGATGAAATGCTTGTCATGGCTAGTAGGGGTCCAGTCAAGTCCTTGTTCAAGAAATTCCATTTGTATCATTGTTTTGTTGTTATCTTTCATTCCTGAAGGTGTCATTGAGTTCTAGGCAGTGACCTAGTCTCTGGGCCTGAAAAAGTGGCTCAAATTTTGGGGACATAGGAACAAAATAGGGAAGAAACGTCCCTACATGCTGGCATACCCATTCCATGGGAGCGTCCAGAGCCCCCTAGACACATGCATTCCTATATAAAGGGAGTGTTCGAGAGTTAAATGGTCTAAAAACTTAGTGG
>APFE030012351.1:0-10449 GCA_000404065.3 Pinus taeda
CAGATTTGAAGACAGATTTGACAAATTTTCTACAAGAAATACTTACTAATGGTGAAAGGGTAGTAAAGGAAACTCATGATGCGAACAAAAGAAATGTTAATCATGATTTCATAGACTCTAATGTTGGATCGAAAACCCACCATATTCCAAAAATTGATATGAGGAAGTTTGATGGCAAGGATCCCGCAACATGGATATTATAGACGGAACAATTTTTCGATCTCAACAATGTGCAAAACACACAAAAGGTACGTATTGCAACTTTATATTTGGAACCAAATTAGTTTGTATGGTATCAATGGCTTTTCTCTCGTAAACAAATTATCACTTGGGCAATTTTTACAGAAAAATTGACAGCACATTATGAGGATACAAAAAGCAACACTTTTTTTAGCCAATTGATAAGTCTCAAACAAAAGGGTTCAATAATGGAGCACATTGAGGAGTTCCAAAAATTGAACATAAGGGTAAAAGGTATTCCAGAGGAGCATAGGATTGATGTGTTCATAGGGTCTTTAAAGGATAATATCCAACATGATGTTCGCCTTTGGGAACCTGATTCATTAGAGAAGGCATTCAGGTTAGCAAGAAAAATGGAAAGCAAAATTATGGTAACTAGGAAGCATACGACTCACAACTATAAAGATGGAAGTGTTGTTGCCCCTAGTCTTCCACAACCTATAAGGTTGACACCACAACAATTGGAAGAAAAAAGAGGAAAAGGGCTTTGTTACAGTTGTGATAGCAAATACACTAAGGGTCATAAGTGGGCTGAGAAGAAATTATTCTACATAGATTGTGAAGAGGAAAAAAAAAAAGGAGCAAGAAAGGTCAAAAGAAGAGGATATACTCCAGGAACAAAGCCTAGATGAAGAACAAATAAATCCGACCATATCTTGTAATGCATTGGTGGGAATTACCACTCCTCAAACCATCAAGACAGAAGGACAAATCAAGAAGAAAAAGGTAATAGTTTTGATTGATTCAGGAAGCACCCACAATTTTATTCATTGTAAGGTAGCAAAAGAATTGAATTTCTTCCTATATCCAGCACCAGAGTTTCAAGTGATGATTGCATGGAGGAACAATAAATTGCTCTGGAAAGTGCCATAATATCAAGCTATCCATGGGAGAATATGTATTGACTAGCCTAATGCTCTCCATTCCAATTGGAGGTGTTGATGTTGTATTAGGAGTCCAATGGCTACAATCCCTGGGTACAATAGCTTTTAATTTTCACGAACTTTTCATGAAATTTTCTACAGAAGGAAAGGAAGTTGAATTAAGGGGTATTGCAGGGAAGCCAGGAAAGGTAATAAGCTCTAATGGTATGACAAAGCTTCTAAAAAAGGAGCAAAGAGGTGTAATTGCACAATTATGCTCGCTAGATGTTTCCACATCAGAATCATCTATTTCTCCAGACCTCCAAAAAATCCTGAACAATCATTCCAAGGTATTTGAGACTCCCAAAGGTCTCCCACCTATGCGTGATCATGATCATGCTATTCATCTGATTCCAGGAAGTGTTCCTCCAAACATCAGGCCGTACAGATATCCCTATGCCCAAAAGAGTGAAATTGAACGTTGTTGGTATTATGGCACAGGCTTGACGCTATGGCACTGTTGTTGTCCTTGATGGCAACTCACTCTGGTGATAGATCACAGTTCAGGCACTCAGAAAGAAGAAAAAGACATATATGCAGGTTCACTTTGATGAAGCCGCATATACATGCGGGTTGGACATTCCCAAGGCGCGTATGCGTATACACGCACTTTCATGTAAGGAAAAGCATGTACAAATGGGAAAAATTGTTTCTGGTCCGTGGTATTTAGTCCTTGGTATTTGAACCTATGGTTTTGGGCCATGGTATCTTGTCATAAGTGTTGATCCCAAGTATTGGGTCCATGGTATTGAATTGTTATGGTTTTGGACCGTGGTATTGTGAAAGACCTAAGGCTATAAAAGAGGAAGGAGATCATCTGGCAAGGGATCATCTGAATTATTGAATATCTTAAAAAGTTCTAGATCTCGAATACAATGACTGGGATATGGTGCAGATCTGGATCTGAAGGAAGAAGGAACTTAAGCGCAAGGAGAAAGAGAAGTTCCTTTGATGGGTCAAAATCTTAAGGCTTAATTGATAGTATTTTTGTATGATTTTATGTGGCACTTGCTTGATCTATAAATCTGATAATTTGGGTAAATTAATATCTGAACATTTGAAGGGGTAAATTATCTTTATAGATCTGTACGCAGGTTCAGCGAAGCGAAGGAGCGTATACACGCAGGTTCTGCAAGTTAGAAGTTCGTATACACAGGTTGATCTTAGCATAGGTGTGTATACACGTTGTTTCTGGAAATTGGAAGTGCGTATACGCAGGTTGAGCTTAACACAGAAGTGTATGCACGCAAGTTTTTAAATATTGAAGTAGTGTACATCTCACAATTTATGTTCTAGCTGCTTCTGTTGATTATTGAAGTGATCTGGGTTTAGAATTTGGGGTGTGATTACAGTTACTGTGATCTGGGTACAATTGACAGAGAAGTGTTTATTTTGATTTTTGACTGGTGAAAAGTTGATTAGTTGATGTAGAAACTCTTGATGTTTGATTGATGTTATTTGTGGATCCAGTCTGAAAATTTATGAAACGTGGTCCCTGGAAAGAGAAGGTTGTAGCCTTCTGCAGGTAGCAGCCTGCGTACTAGCATCTCAACTAGTACAAGAACTAAGGGGGTTGTAGCTCCTTCCAGGAGAAGCTGGAAAATGAGAGAGGGTTGTAGCTCTCTGTAGGTAGCAACCTGCGTACTGGAAAAGGACTACACCAGTACAAAATCATTGTAAAAAGAAGTTTCTAATTAAAAGAAGATAGAGACACATTGCAGCAGGTGATTTTCACCCACATTGTGTTTCCACCTTATATCTTGTGTTCCTATGTGTGGTTGTCTTCTGATCTATTTTATTGTTCCTGGCAACTATTTATATGATTCTGGTGCATAACTTAGTGATCAACATCTGTAGAATAAAGTAAATTACAAATATGCATAGTATATGAGGGTTTACTTATCTGTAGTTGCGTATATATGCGGGTCCATCTAACTGGAGTAGCGTATATGATCTGGATTTGGAAAAGTAAATAATTGACCAGATAATACTGATTCACCCCGCCCCCCCTCTCAATATTATTTCCAACAATTAGTATCAGAGCCAGGTCCTTCAGAAGAAGCTTGATCGCTTGAAGGAAGATCTAAAATCATGAGAAACTACGAGAGAGAAGCATGAATCAGGCCACCAATTTTTGATGGGACCAACTTCAGCTATTGGAAGGTAAGAGTCACAGCCTATCTTCAATCTCTTGGTACAGAAGTCTGGGATATCATAGATACAGAGTACACTTTTCCATCAGCAACTCCTACAGATCCAGCTGAGAAGAAGCAGTTTGAAACAAATGCAAATGCTGTCAACACTCTATTAGGATGTCTATCTCAATCAGAATTCATCAAGGTTATCCAGTATAAAAACGCTAAAGAAATATGGGACAAGATTGTGTTGAGCTATGAAGGAGATGAGCAGGTAAAACGATCAAAACTTCAAACCGTCAGAATTCAGTATGAAAATCTCAGGATGTACAATGATGAAAGTGTGGCTAACTATTTTCTTCGTATAGACAAGATCATAAATTGTATGAAAAATTTGGGTGAAGAAATAAAAGAGGCTACTATGGTTGAAAAGGTTCTAAGATCTTTATCTCATAAGTTTGAATCAAAAGTTTCTGCAATAGAAGAAAAGGAGAATCTACAGAAAATTACCATGTCACAGCTACACAGAATTCTAACCGCTTATGAAATGAGGAAAGCAGGACCATCAGACAGGAGAGAAGCTGCATTCAAGGCTTCAGGTAAAGGAGATTACTATGAGTCAGGACATATGTTCGAGAAGAAGGAAGATCAAATTTTGTTCAAGAACCTTCAACGGGGTGCTGGAGATTTAGTAAGTTTCCCTTCAAATGCTTTGCTTGTGGAAGAGTCAGTCACTATGCTGCCAAGTGTCCTCATAAGCTTGACAAAGGTAAGGAACCTGTTAGATGGAACAAGAAACAGAACGTAAGTAAGAAAAGCTACTACACTCATGAAGAGAGTGATGGACTCTCAAATAGTGATGAAGATGAACGAGGTAATAACTATAGACTTTTAATGGATTTTGAAGATGATGATTTTATGGATGCTATAGATGAATAAGGTCTTTATGAAGAGATTTCTAAACTCAAAATTTGTTTAGAAGAGAAAAATATTATTATTGATACTTTTCAATTTGAACTGGCTAAAAGTGAAAAACATCATGAAAAGTTAGAATGTGAAATTGTGGGACTTAGAAAAGAGATTGAGAAAACTAAAGCTATTAATCTTAGATTTTTTAAAGGATCCGAAACGTTAGATGAGATTATCAAAGTGCAACATTCTCCTCTAATCAAGACAGGTCTGGGATATAATGAAGAAGCAACTCAAGTGTAGAAAACCATCCACCTCCAAAAGTTATCTTGATGCAGCAAGGAGGAGTGAGCAAAGGCCTAATAGAGATCACCAAGTAAATCAGGGGCAATTTGCTTCAAGGATAAACATAAGCTACAACAGACCACAGGTAAATCATTCTCATTTTGCACCAAGAATGAATGACAACTACAATCATTCGGTCCGCAAGGTTAATAATTGCAGGAATTTCTTCAATGGCCAATGTTTCTCTTGTTACAACTTTGGACACAAAGCAGCTCAATGTGTTTCCTACAAAACTATCATGACTAGAGAAAATAAAAAACAAAGGAGTATGACTCGGATCATGAAAAGGACCTATAATAACTTTTCTGCTCTTGAAAATGAAATAGAATGTTCTATTTGTAATAATTTTGGTCATGAAGATTCTGAATGCGGGAGCAGGTTTCGGCAGACAACTTAGAAGGAGCAAGTCTCAAATATCAAAACATGGAGAATGAAAGAACCAAAACCAGAAAGATGTGGTATAGCCTTATATGCAAAAGGGCAGGAAAATCAATGGTACATCGAAAGTGGATGTTCAAAACATATGACAGGTGATAAAGAAAAACTTCAGCCATATAGTTCCTTGGAGAAGGAGAAGAAGGTCTCATTTGGAAATGACACCCCTGCACTCATAAAAGGTAAAGGGTCTATTCTTTTAAAAGATAAGGTCAAAGTAGGAAATGTTATGTATGTTGATGGCTTAAAGCATAATCTATTGAGTGTCAGTCAGATGTGCGATCAAGGAACAAAGTAATATTTCGATCAAATGATGTAGTGTTCGTGATCTGATATAGGAGGAAACAAGTGATTCAAAGGCATAAGATCCAAGTAATTTATACATATCAAAGAGACAACAACGAATGCTATATCTGACCGAAGAATGAATGAAACACTGGCTTATGCCACTCGAAGGTTGGGCATCTAAGTTTCTCACAGATAAGGAAAGCATGCAAATACCAGGCAGTTCGTGGTCTTCTAGACATTAGAATTCCAGACAATACAATATGAAAATCATGTCAGTTTGGTAAGCAAATCAGAACTAACTTCCCTGAGAAGGAAGGATCGCTAGTAGGCCACTTGAACTTGTCCATACTGATGTATGTGGTCCGTCTAGGAAAAGGTCGCCTCGGGGAGAAGAATACTTTATATTATTCATTGACGACTATTCATGCATGGTTTGGATAGGACTTATGAAGCACAAAGATGAAACCTTCGAAAAATTCAAATCCTTTAAAGCTTTGGTTGAAAACGAATCAGATCACAAAATGCCTCAGGTCTGATAGAGGTGGGGAGTTTACCTCAAATGAATTTTTTGATTTTTGTGAAGAACATGGAATAAGAAGGGAATTCTCTACAGCCAGGACTCCTCAGCAAAATTGAGTAGAGGAAAGGATGAACAGAATGGTTCAACATATGGCTCGTGCTATGCTTGACGAGTCTAGAACTCCCGCAACTTTCTGGAGTGAAGCTGCATTTGCTAAAGTTGTTATTCTCAACAAAACAAATGTCCAGGTAAACAACACTCAAACCCCTCATGAGCTCTGGTATGGTGAGACTCCTTCGGTAAAATATTTCAAAATTTTCGGAAGCAAATGTTATATCAAAAATACTGATGAACATCTTGGCAAGTTTGAACCTAGAGCAGATGAAGGCATTCTTCTTGGTTACTCTCCCCATAGAAAAGCATACAAGTGTTATAATAAAAGGCTTGGAAAAATTGTTGAAAGTATTGACGTAGTGGTTGATTAAGAAGAAAACACTCCTAGGAAGGTAAGATCTAAAGATTTCGAAGATGATGAGGACTATCCATCAACATCAAATCAGATTCATGATGAAGAAGAAACCTATGAAGAAGAAACCCATGAGGAGCCTGAAGAACAAACAAGGATAGAAGAAAAGACTCCATCCAGATACATTCACAAGAATCATCCAGAAACTCAAATGTTGGGGCAGCAAGAGGCAGGTATACAAACAAGAAGAACAATCGCAGAAGCTTCAAGCTATTTGGCATTACTTTCCTCGAGTGAACCACAAAATGTAACAGAGGCATGCAAACATGAATGCTGGGTCAAAGCAATGGATGAAGAACTTGAGTAGATCAAAAAGAATAACACTTGGGAGTTGGTTCCTAGACCAAAAGATAAGAATGTCATAGGAACAAATGGATCTTCAAAAACAGGTTGAATGAAAATGGGGAAGTGATTAGAAACAAGGCCAGACTGGTTTGTAAATGGTATGCACGACAAGAAGGAATAGACTTTGAAGAAAGTTTTACTCCCGTTGCTAGACTTGAGGCCATCAGAATGTTCCTTGCTCTCTCTAGCTTTTAGAAGTTCAAAGTATTTCAAATGGACGTGAAATCAGCCTTTCTGAATGGTGATTTAGAAGAAGAAGTGTATATTGAGCAGCCAGATGGATTCATCCTTGGTAATGATCCAAATCTTGTATGCAAACTAAAGAAGACTCTTTTATGTGGTCTTCAACAAACTCCAATGGTTGGTACTTATCGTCTAGACAAAATATCTTCTAACAAGGTTTCAAAAGGATCAGCAGATGCAATCTTAATATAAAAATTGAAAATAACAAATTGCTAATACTTGTTGTGTATGTAGATGATATCATCTTTGGTAGCAATGAAGAAGCTATGAGTCAAAAATTTTCCTTGGTAATGCAGAAGGAATTCGAAATGTCTTTGCTTGGAGAACTGACATATTTTCTTGGTTTACAAATCCAACAAAATGAAGGTGGTATCTTTTTATCTCAAACCAAGTACCTCAAGCAGATCTTGAAGAAGTATCGCATGGAAGATTCAAAACCAGTATGTACTCCTATGGTCACAGGATGCAGCCTCAGTGCAAATGATGAATCAACAGCAGGGCATCAACCAACCTATAGATCCATGATTGGAAGTCTGCTCTACTTAACAGGTACCCCACCGGATATCATGCATGTAGTAGGAATGGTTGGAAGATTTCAAGCAAATCCTAAGGAAAGTCATCTTCAGGCAGTAAAGAGAATTTTCAAGTATCTTCAAGGAACTCAAAACTATGGCCTATGGTATCCTAGAGATGTAGATCTCACTCTTCATGCTTATACAGATGCAGATTGGGATTGAAGCATGGATGACAGAAAAAGCACTAGTGGTGGTGCATTCTTTATGGCTTCCAGATTAGTATCTTGGTTCAACAAGAAACAGAGTTCTATTACATTATCTACAGCTGAAGCAGAATATGTGGTTGTTGCACCTTGTTGCACCCAACTCCTTTGGATGATGCAAAACTTGCAGGATTATCAAATCACTTGTACTCCACCTATCTCCATCTTATGTGATAATACAAGTGCAATCAACATTTTCAAATAATCCAGTCATGCATTCAAAGACCAAGCACATACCTATCAAATATCATTTTCTTCGGGAACAAGTGCTGGAACAAAAGGTCAAGTTGGAGTATGTTCCTTCTAAGACCAAGTGGCTGATATACTCACTAAACCACTACCCAGGGAAACATTTTAATACCTCAGACAGAAGCTGGGAGTAGTAGATGCTTCATCCTGCTGTTGAAACTTGTCTATTTTAGAGAAAAGTTGTTATACGCAAGTTGGATGAGGTGGATCTGTGTACATACGCAGGTTTATGTAGATACAATCGCATATATGGAGGTTTGAAGGATATCAGTAGGGATAGAATCTGGTTGAAGATAGTCTAATATTGGTCTGACAGAGACCATCTGGCACAGGTTCAGGGGGAGCAGATAATCTTCTAGTGATGCATTGTTGGCGTTATCTTAGAATATTTTGGTTCAAGTACTCAGTTGTTGTTGATTTGAAGCGGAACAAATACAGAGGGAGAAAAGAAGGACAACATGGTTTCTGATCTGGATGGTGATTGACAGATGCTGCTGATATTAGTTATTGATGACTTTCATAGTCTTGCTCTAGATATTTCATCTCTATGTCATATATGTCTTTTGTTATCAAGGTCATGTAACGACCTATTTTGGTTTCCCCACTTGCCTGGGATGAATGATGTAATGTACTTGTTTATCATGAGTAAAATTCTGGTGTAAGCCCACTTGGTTGGGTGATGGATGTATGTATAGAGTCTGTTGGTGATAGGAAGGTCTTTTGTGATGTATAAGTCATGGTTCTTCTTGAAGAACATCTTTTTGTAGATCTTGCCTACAAGTCAGGGGGAGCTTGGTCAGCACAGCAGAACAGAGATTTCAGCATCTACTCAAGGGGAGCACAACCCTTTACCCTTGATGACAAAGGGGGAGAATGACTTTGAGGATCTTGGGGTTGCCATCAAGTCCAAAGGGGGAGATTGTTGGCATTATGGCACAGGTTTGATGCTATGGCACTGGTGTTGTCCTTGATGGAAACTCATTCTGGTGACAGATCACAGTTCAGGCACTCAGAAAGAAGAAAAAAACATATACGCAGGTTCACTTTGATGAAGCCACGTATACACGTGGGTTGGACATTCCGAAGGCGCGTATGCGTATACACGCACTTTCATGTAAGGAAAAGAGCGTAAAAATGGGAAAACTTGTTTCTGGTCCGTGTTATTTAGTCCTTGGTATTTGAACCTATGGTTTTGGGCCATGGTATCTCATCATAAGTGTTGATTGCAAGTATTGGGTCCATGGTATTGAATTGTTATGGTTTTGGACATGGTATTGTGAAAGACCTAAGGCTATAAAAGAGGAAGGAGATCATTTGGCAAGGGATCATCTGAATTATTGAATATCTGAAAAAGTGCTAGATTTGGAATACAGTGACTGGGATATGGTGCATATTTGGATTTGAAGGAAGAAGGAACCTAAGCACAAGGAGAAAGAGAAGTTCCTTTGATGGGTCAAAATCTTAAGGCTTAATTGATAGTATCTTTGTATGATTTTATGTGGCGCTTTCTTGATCTATAAATTTGATAATCTGGGTAAATTAATATCTGAACATATGAAGGGGTAAATTATCTTTATAGATCTGTATGCAGGTTCATTGAAGCGAAGGAGCATATACACGCAGGTTCTGCAAGTCAGAAGCATGTATACGCAGGTTGATCTTAGCACAGGTGCGTATACACGCAGTTTATGGAAATTGGAAGTGCGTATACGCAGGTTGAGCTTAACATATAAGTGTATGCACGCAAGTTTATGAATATTGAAGTAGCATACATCTCACAATTTATGTTCTAGCTGCTTCTGTTGATTATTGCAGTGATCTAGGTTTAGAATTTGGGGTGTGATTACAGTTACTGTGATCTGGGTACAGTTGACAGAGAAGTGTTTATTTTGATTCAGTTTTGACTGGTGAAAAGTTGATTGGATGATGCAGAAACTCTTGATGTTTGATTGATGTTATTTGTGGATCCAGTCTGAAAATTTATGAAACGTGGTCCCTAGAAAGAGAAGGTTGCAGCCTTCTGCAGGTAGCAGCCTGAGTACTAGCATCTCAACTAGTACAAGAACTAAGGGGGTTGTAGCTCCCTTCCAGGAGAAGCTGGAAAATGAGAGAGGGTTGTAGCTCTCTGCAGGTAGCAACTTGCGTACTGGTAAAGGACTGCACCAGTACAGAACCATTGTAAAAAGAAGTTTCTAATTAAAAGAAGATAGAGACGAATTGTAGGAGGTGGTTTTCACCCACATTGGGTTTCCACCTTATATCTTGTGTTCCTATGTGTGGTTGTCTTCTGATATGTTTTATTGTTCCTGGAAACTGTTTATATGATTCTAGTGCATAACTTAATGATCAACATCTGTAGAATAAAGTAAATTACAAATCTGCATAGTATATGCAGGTTTACTTATCTGTAGTTGCGTATATACGTGGGTTCATCTAATTGAAGTAGCGTATATGATCTGGATTTGAAAAATTAAATAATTGACCAGATAATACTGATTCACCCCCCCCCCCCC
>APFE030012352.1:0-13036 GCA_000404065.3 Pinus taeda
TTCCGGGACCTGTGAGCAGTGACATAGCCTAAAAACATTTGCATTATGTTCCCCTGAGTATGTACTTCATGTTCCCTAAAGACACCTTCTGCAAATTATCCCTGAAAAGTGCCATTTTTCCATTGGCGCATGTACACAGTGTCTTATCCGCGCCAATCATTGAGATCCTCAAAAAGGGGCGCGCCCATTGGCGCTCTGTACTAGAACAACACTCGCGCCAACTAAGTTTGGTAATGATTTTTGGCAAACGCGCACCCATATGTTTTTTCCTTTCAAATCATGAAGTCTTTTGAGGGAAAAAATCCATCTGATAGAGGTCGAGAGTCATCATCTATCCTCAGTAGCTTTTCGGAGATAATGTCGATCCACAATGGGCGTCCTAGTGCATTGAATCTTCCTCCCTTCTCCATTTATAAAAGTCTGTCCTCATGCATTAGACAGGCTAGTTTTTAGTTCTGGGAGTAATGGGAGTTTTGGAGGAATGCTAGTTGTGATTATGCTTGTCTGGAGTGATAGTAAGAGTCTTGAAGCATAGGGAGGTTATGCTACCGGAATCCTGAGAGAGAGAAGGTCTATTGCAAGGCATACATAGATGCTCGCCCAGCCAGAGAATAGGTTCAACGTCAGAACCTTGGTTGTATCTTTCTCTGCCTATTATTCATTAATAGATGACTACTGTTATGGTTCCATTCTCATTTGTCTCATGATGGTTAATGTGAATTACATCCTTTTTGACTGATGTATAGTTGCCTTTACTAGATTTCACGCTTGTGTTTGTTCTCTCTTTGCATGTGCAGGTGTCCATCCGCGAGGATAGTGGAGGATCGTGATGGACCAGAGCGAAGGAGTGAGAGCGGCATCTCTTCATCAAACAAATAGCGCTGGAGTCCAAGTAGGTGTCCATTACCCACTTTGTAATTGCAATTAGGAACTTGCAGAGTAGCATTGATTGATTTTTGCTAGACCCATTTTGGGCTAGTGGGATCGGCTCTGTCCGCAGAGGGGATTTACCTGTTCAACACCTTGTCTGAAGTGACGAATTGATCGTCAATGGCCTTTAACAAGTCTCGGACCTTTTCATGCTGATTAACGGAACCACGAATACCAGCTGAAATTTTAGTCTTAATGAACATCATGCTTAGACGATTGGATCTCTCCCATCATTCATAAAGCGTGATGTCCGCTGCAGTGCTGGTATTAGTGAGTGTCGGCGGTTCATCTTTCTTAATAGCATAATCTATTTCCATCCACCCCAAATGAAGGAGAATCCTCTCCTTCCAAACCTTATAGTTATCTCCTTTAAGTTCGGGAATGTCACAACGGATTTCAGAGAAATCTGCAGGTTGTACTACTGCATCAAAATTAAAAATCACATGCTTATGTTAAAATTGAGGTTTAATAAAATTTCATGTTTTACCAATGTAAATCATGCTCAAAATTGAATCTAATGACATAAAAATTGCCTATGGGCTAAATTTTTAATTCAAGCAGATTCAATTATTCATTGTTTTGAACTTTATGATAAAACTATTAATTCATAACCCCTGTGGGTAGGTTATGAAATTTTATCCTAATTAATTACATAAATATAATAAAAATTCCTGTGGGATAAAATTTATTATATTTAGTCTAATTAATTACAATTTAATGTCTAAATAATCTTTATGTGATCTACCGAATCAAAATATATAATTTTATTTAATTAAAAATGTTGTGGCTATTCTCTAATTAATTAAAATTATATGGATCACTAGACATTATTCTTTACATAAATGGCATAAACAAAAATTTAACCAGTAAAAAATAATGTTTACTGAAAGGAGTAAGTCAAATTGACATTTTAAATAAACTCCATATCACTGTTTCTTTTAAAAAATTGCCATAAATGTGAGCATTACGGTAAATGACGGTAATAATTCCTCACAAAATAAAATTAAAATTTAAGTTAAAATAGTCAGCATTACCGTAAATGACTGCAAATCGATTGTTCAGTTTATAAACAAAACCCGAAGATAGAGTGAAGCAGCATTGATCTACTTTGCACTTGCATAGTAAATGCAGTTCGAAGGCTAGCTGGCTTGACTTCAGGCTCCGTCTGTAAGTTTATAAAACAAACAAACATAGAAAAGCAAACAAGCTATTCTTTCACAAGATAAATAAAATTAAAACTATTTTAATAAAAACCATATAATTAAAATAGTTGATATTTTGGGGAAATTTATTGTTTTTAGTCCACATAAACTTCATGGAGACCAAGAAAACCAACGCTAGAATTAAAATATGCACTAACTAAAAAATTATTTTATTAAAAAAATATCCCATAAAAATTGGTTCAACGAATATGGTTAAAGAGTATATATATTCATTAAAAATATCCCATAAAAATTATATGGTTAAAAAGTGTATATATTCATTAAAAATATCCCATAAAATTGGTTCAACGAGTATATGGTTTAAAGGGTATATGTGTGTATATAGCATACATGGTGCCAACCCACACCGCACATAACCCAAAAAAAAAAAATATAAACCTTATCCCAGGTTTAATTAAGTGTTGGATATATGTATCCCAAATGTTGTGGCTATAAGTAACTAATAAAAAACATCAAACCCCGCACTCCAAGGAGAAAGTTTGTGTGGGTGAAGTTGCCAGGCTTACGTTTAGATCCATGAAATGAATCAACGTTTGGGGAAATTGCAAATGACATAGGTAAATTTATACGTAACTAATAAAAAACATCAAACCCCGCACTCCAAGGAGAAAGTTTGTGTGGGTGAAGTTGCCAGGCTTACGTTTAGATCCATGAAATGAATCAACGTTTGGGGAAATTGCAAATGACATAGGTAAATTTTTGTGCATGGACTGCAATTTTCGTTATCATAACAACATAATTTGGTAAGCAGAACACACCAAGGCAGAGATAAATGTTACGCTCTGATACCAATGTAAGTTAAAACAACGATTATATAATGCGAAATTGAAACTTAATACCCAGAAAATATACTTACCTCCAGCCATTGGTGCTTGCTCGCAAGTGAAAACGAAAGAAATTTCCCAAAACAGTTGAAGCACTCCTTTGAACGTTTGACTATAGCTTTATAGCAGCACCCTTACTGCCAATTTTCCCGAGAAAAAACTGTAGCCAATCTGCCCCAAATGAATTGTGTTGAGACACTAAGTGTGAACAACTAACACTGTTCTAATTATCAGCGAGAGGGATTTAGTTCTTCAGCTTCCTTTTAAAAAACACGTAGCTTTAAAGAAACTGATTGCTGATTTAAAATTTTGCAATAAACATTCCTAGAAATAAAACAAAGCAATACGGAAAAGTTTTGAATGTCGATTGGTGATTTGGTTCTGTTCAAACGCAGACCACAGCAAAAGACCATATACAGGCTCACTCCTTAGATCTGAGGAAGTAAGCAACCATCCAAGACGGCTGTAGCAGTAATGCTAAAAATATAGTAACACAATCTTCCTGTAAGCAGAAAATTTGAAGGCACTTCCAAACTCTGCTCTCTCACTTGATGGTGTAAAACTGAATGCTCTCTCACTTGATGGTGTAAAACTGAAGGGATTGAGATGCTAGCTTGGGCACCAAACAGATGAATTTATAGCCAAGCTTCCATCAAGCTTCTGATGGCTATGTGTCAGGTGTTCCACAGAAACACCAGATGGAGTAATGGACCACTTCAGAAGTTCCCAACAAGAAAATTAAATAACTGCATTGATTTCCTTAATTTAAGGAAATTACTGCAGTTGGTTTCCAGAAATTAAGGAAAGACTGCAGTTGGTTTCCATAATTGTGGGCAGCAGTTGGTTTCCAGATTAATGGAGCTTAACATGGGTTCCCCATTTTATCGATAGTTCAGTATTTAACATAGTTTTCAGCGTTTTGCAATTCTCTCTGCTCAATTTTATCATTAAATTCAGTGTTTAAGTGAGTTCTTGTTTGGTTGGGATGCAGGGGAATGGCCTGGAGAATACCGAAGGTGAACAATAAACTCAGTGTTTTCTGTCGGGGATGCACTCACGTGGAGAATACAGAAGATGAACAATAAACTCAATGTTTTCTGTGGGGGATGTGGAATTAGTCTATTTGTGATGTGGCTAAATAGGATGGTTCTGCCCTCACCGGTACAGCCCTAGTCTCCAGGAAGGCAAGGCAACATTCTTCGCTTTTCTTTCTCCCTTTAAAATTTATCCAACTTCATTAATAGTTATTTACAAACAGGATGCCGCCTAGTAGATAATGGGAGAGTTATGGATTTTATTGTTTTTTTAACTCCGCGAAATTGGAGGGTTTCACCGTACTGTGGGAAGACCATTAAAACTAGTTTTACTTGTCCACTGCTTTTAATTTTGGAATTGTCTACCGAAGAGGCCGTGGAATCGCATATACAGTTAATAGTGATTGGAATCTTAACAAAAAAAAATTAAATTTTTTTAGATCAATAGTGTTTGAATCATAAAAATGATGTGGAAATAGATTCAGTATTATTATCATTTCTAAAACATTCAAAATTTTAAAATTTAACGATTATAATTTAAATTTACCAAAATCCCTAAAATTTTAAGAAAATAATATCAGAATTTCCATAATATTATCAGAATTTCCATAATTTAAAATAATATTCTGATTAGACTAATTCTATAATATAGAATTTCTTCAATCACTAAGGATTTCGCCATCATTCTTTATTAAATGATCTCTAGGGTTTTGGTATCATTGTCTCTTGTGTTAATTATTGCCTTTTTACATCATTAAATCTCTCTTTTTCAATGTTTTCTTTTTTCAGGTCGGATTTGGTATGAATGACGCGATGAAGAGAGATGATGAACAATCTTTTCTCCCGTTGGCTCTGTGATACCCTCCTTCTGGCTGGTACAGCCTTAGCTTTAGCCCCCATGGAGAGAATGCAGGTGCTGCCATTCGCAGGAGCACTGGTGGACCAACCAGGACTAACCAGGTGAGTTCCGTGTTTTCTTATGGCCTTCCATGCGGCGCCTAGCCTTCTCACCTACCTATGCTTGCCTCTCTGCTCTGCGACGTGCCCTCCCTTCGTGAAATCTTGTTGCATGCGCCCCATTTGCTCCCACGTCTATGCCAGCACACTCCCATGAATTCGCCTACATAACGTTGTCAAACTGCATGTACTCAGTTTCTTCTTCCATTTTTTGACTAAGGCATATTATGCTCTCTACTGTAACTTGCACATCTCTGTTGTTGCACTCTCATTTGGTTGTCTTGCGCGGTCGCACAGTGCGTGGTAGGAATTCTCTCCGACTCAGGTGAGCATATCTGTATTTTCTTTTTATCTATGCATATATTTTGATGATTTACAGTTTTTCGATCCTGACATTTTTTCTGAGATGGTATAGGACAGGGTCTTTATCTCCTGGTCTGGTACTGTTATCTTTCATTGTATTGGGGGAGTTTTTGGTAGAAGTTTGAACCATCTTCTTCGTTTGAACAGGCATTTTGCCTGGTCCTCCATTATCATGTGCACCACCTTTCTCAGGGTCCTTAAGACTCGGTTTTTCATTTATTGGCCTTGTTCAAATTTCCGCATCAAAATAGGGCATTGGTGGTGCATTTTCCGTTGTTTTTGCTGTTGCTGGAATTGCCGGACCTAGTTGTATGTTTCAGCCTTTAGTTCTCCAGCCTCATCTGTATTCCCCTGGTTTTTCCGATCATTTTTTTGGGGGCACCCTCAGGCAATTTCCGCCGGCTTTCTTATTTTGAATTTCTTCCCGGCGGATGTACAAAGTCTTTCACACGCATCCATTCGTTTTGATCTCGTCGGCATTTCCCTCCTGGTCTTTTTGACGGCTGCTCTTTATTATGTATTGTCCTGAATAGGAGTTTCTCACCATCTCAATTTACCTATCATTTATGGAACTGCCCACCTGTCCATATCTTGGTTCCTGCTATAGTATCTCTTCTTTGTACTTTTCCCGTATTGGCCCCCTCTCTCCTATCAGCACTCTATCTCCCTTCCGGGTTTTTTAAATCCAGGTATTTATTTGCCCCATCTACCATGTCGGAGGGGGTATTGTCTTCTGACACCCAGGCTCTCATTGACGTAACCATTGAAGCGGAACGGGCTTATGCAGCATCTCCTGGATGGTATGCCACCGTGGAAGGTATGCTTCCGCCTAACCCTGCGGGTCTCATCCCTTTCGAATCAGAGATTTGCACCCCTCGTTTCTCTGATAAACAGTTTCTTCCGAAAAGAGGCTCTCATGCAACGCCTAAATTTTTTAACCAACGTTGCCGCCCTGTTAAAACGGGTCCTCCTCCCAAGGGGGTTGTTGTGAATAGTGCTGCTTTAGCGGAATGGATCGACAGCCTCCAGAGGTATGCCTTGCTCGGAAAATGGCACTTTTCGCACATGAATGAACAAGAAATGCGGAATTGGCTTTCGGAGAAATGGTCTCCTATTATTGGGTATACACCCATCATCTCCCGGTTAATGAAAGAATGGTACTCACTTCACTTTCTTAAAGAATCGGATCTTGCAACCATTCTCAATAAACCATGGGTCGCTGAAAGAAGCTTCCTCTTTCTATCCAAATGGTATCTCGGTTTTAATCCACTGAAGAACACTCCTGCTAACAGTTTGATTTGGGCTAAACTGCCTAACCTGCCTCTGGAATTTTGGTCGCCAGAGGCACTATCTGAACTGGGGAACTCTATTGGTAAATTTATTTATGTTGACCCTTGGTGTAAGGGGGAAAGGGATAAGAGGGTGGCATGGCTTCTTATTGAGAAGCCATTCAAAGGCGAGTATCCTGAATTCATCGACATCAGCATGGAGGGCAAACAATTTAGACAGCGAATTGATTTCTGGGGCATCCCTTTTAGATGCTCTCGGTGCCATCAGACAGGGCATCTCATTAAAGATTGCAAAATGCGCCCTATCAGGAGGAAGAAATCTTTTCCTCTCAGTCATCGGACAAATGAGGCATCCCTCTTCTCCAAAAGTCAGGGTCTCCCTCTTTCTTCCTCTGATTGTCCTGATGCTGGCATGCCCAGGGGAGATGCACCCCAGCATGTTTATACGCATCATCCATCCTCATCTCTCCCTTTCTGTCATCCTCCCGAACCTTCATCGGACATCCCCGTCCCTTCCCCCCCTGCAGTGAACGCTCGGGATTTTAAGGTCGAAACCCACTCCATTCTGATCGATTCATCTACTCCTTCCCCCGCCCGTCCAACATCATCTTCTCTCCATGCATCGGTGAAGGGTAAGGAGCCGGTGGGCGCACCGACCCCATGTAACTCCCCCTCCGCCTCGCCAGCGAACAAACCAGAGAGCGACATTGACTTATTCATCCAGAGGAACCCCCTCGAATTTGAGCCTCTTACCATTCATAAGCCTCCACGATCTTCACTGCCCTCAATCAGTCCCTCATCGGCCATTAACATAACTGTCAGGAAAAAGAAAAAGGGAGATAACCGCCATTTTCGTGGCAGGACGATTGCCAATGATCTGGAAATTACAAATTTATCCCTTACAGAGGTTCCTATAATGGAATCGGCGTTATCTCAGCCCCTTAGAGCACGTGAGGCTGGCGATCCCTCCCAATGACCTTCCTCATTTCGCTGAATGTTCGGGGTTTGGGCGTCCCCCATAAGTTTCTGGCGCTCAAAACATTCCTCCTCTCGGCACATCCTAAAATTGTCTTCATCCAAGAAACTATGCACTCTAGTGCGGTGACCATTGCTTACTTCAGGAAAATGTACCCATCATGGTTCATGGTGGCCATTGGGGCCAACGGAACGTCTGGTGGTCTTGCTGTGCTTTGGGATCCATCATGGATCAAAGCCAGAGCTTTCAAATGTTGCGCCGGCATCATGATTTCGGGCACTGTTCGAGGTCATGACAATATATTAAATCTTCTTAATATTTATGGACCTTGCAGGAACAGGTCTTCATTCTGGGATCGACTGTTCGCATCTGATATTTTAGATATGGACTCTCTGCTGTTAGCCGGGGATATGAACTTCACCCTTAGCCAAGATGAATGCTGGGGGAATGGCAGGAAGAAGGACCCATTATCGGACAGATTGAGAATGGTGCTTCTCAACAAGAACCTTGTTGACATTTTTCCTGAAAAATTGGGACCGACTTGGGATAACAGAAGGAATGGCACGTCTTTCATCGCAAAACGGATTGATCGCATCCTGACCAAAGGTTCCATCATTGAGAATTGGGGCCTCCCATTTTCTTCCATTGCAAACGTCAATCTGTCCGACCATAAGCCTATCCTTCTGGACTGGCGGTCTCCGCAAATCAGGAAGGAATATTATTTCAAATTTAATAGAATCTTCCTTGAAGACAACACTTTCAATGACGTCATTTCAAAGAAATGGAGGGAGCTGGAAGGTTCTGAAGTCGATGGTCATTCTACATTCCTTGAAAAGATCCACTCCCTCAAAGTGTCTGCTAAAGAGTGGCAGCATCAAAAGATTTATCTGGACAAGCAGGAGCTTATGCGCATTCAACAGGAGATTGATGCATTATCTACATCCTCCCCAAATTCGATGTATTTTGGAAAACGCAGGTCTTTAAAGGCTCTTGAGAAAAGAAAGCAGCATCTTCTTTTTATTGAAGAAGCCACATGGCGCCTCAAAAGCCGTGCTCTGTGGCTCAAGCATGGCGACCGAAACACAAAATTTTTCCAAAACATTGCCAATGCAAGGAAAAAAAGAAACGCTATTTGGAAGATCGATGACAGTCGTGGGGGGTTTTATTTCTCTCAAGAGGACATTTCTAATGAAGCAAGCAGGGTCTTTAAAAATCAATACAAAAGGCTGCCATCAAATGCGTGTGATATGGTGTGGGCTGCCGAACATTTCCTTGTCATGTTTGATGACACAGAATATGAAAATTTCTATAAGACGATTTCAGAGGAGGAGCTTCTTGCTGCTATGAAGGCGTCCAAAAAGGACAAAAGTCTGGGCCCTGACGGTTGGCCCACTGAATTTTTTCTACATTTCTACGATTTATTCAAGGCTGATCTGCTTCACATGGTGGAGGCAACGCGTATATCTGGATCTGTACACTCTGCTCTCACATCTACTCTCATTGCTCTCATTCCAAAGAAGCTGGTTTCTTCATCTTTCCAGGATTATCGCCCGATAGCGCTATGCAACTCCCTGTTCAAAATTATTACCAAAATCATAGTGGAGAGGCTTAAACTGGTTCTCAATCGATTCATAACCAGGGACCAACATGCATTTTTAAAGGAAAGGAATATATGGGATGCTGTGGCGTTGACACAAGAATGTTTGTTCTCTCTAAAGACCAAAAATATAAAGGCAGCAATTCTCAAAGTCGATTTAAAAAAAGCATATGACTGTGTCAACTGGGGTCTCTCGAGGATCATTCTTGCTAAAATTGGTCTGCACAGGCCTGGCATTGAATGGATCATGGCGTGCGTCGAGAACATCAACTTCTCGGTCATTATCAATGGGACTCCTTCCCCTTTCTTCAAAGCTGAGCGCGGACTTCGACAGGGGTGCCCCCTCTCGCCGCTTCTGTTTATTTTGGTTATGAATTCACTTAGTATTCAACTTAAAAGGGCTTAATGTGGTTTCTGTTTTCAACCTATTAAGATGGCTAAAGATTTCTATTTATCTCATAACCTTTTTGTCGATGACATTCTGGTGTTTGCAATGCTTCATAAGGCGTCTTGGCTATGCCTTCTCTCCATTTTTGACAGGTTTCAATCTGCTTCTGGTATTTGTATCAACAAAGAAAAATCTAAATTTTATCATAACGACATGGATGTGGAAACGGCTACCTGGATAGCCTCTATCTTTGGTATTGAAGCTGTGTCCATCGACTGTGGTATGAAATATCTTGGTTTCAGCGTTAAACCAAACGGATACAACAGGGATGACTGGTCTTGGCTCCTGGACCGATTTTTTTCCAGAATTTCAGGATGGGAGTCTAGGCTCCTCTCATTAGCAGGGAGATTGGTTCTAATTCAGGCAGTTTTATCTCAGCTTGCCATTTATTAGGCGCACCTCTTTTATCTCCCTGCATCAGTCATTAAAAATCTTTTTCTGCAAATTTCCTTTGGGGGGGGAAATCTTATCATTCCAAATATCACTTGGTAAAGATGGATTCCATCACTAAGCCAAAACTATCGGGAGGATGGGGTCTCCTTGACCTGAGGAGGATGGGTAATGCATTGCTGATCAAAACGCTCCTCCGCGGCATTTATGGACCTGGCCATGGTGCAATTACATCAGGAAAAGATATCTTCAAGGGAAATGTATTGAATATTGGTTCAGAAGGAACACAGTGGGCATTAAGAATGGCTCAGCCATTTGGTTAAGTTTATGCAGGAACAAATCCTTTTTATTGAGTAATTTTCGATGGAGGCTTTATAATGGGGCTAACGCATTCATAGGCAGAGACTTTATTCTGGACGGTTTAATCTCACACCCTCCACATGAACTAGTTGCATATCTAAATTTCAAAGGCTTTTTTACCTGGGGATGTCTTATTCGCTCATGGAACAACTCTTCGTCGGTGTGGGTGGAGGCTTCGGACCTTTCACTGCCCCCTCATTTACTGCCCATTTGGAACTCCTTTCACGCTGCTCTTTCGGGCAGGCCCATCAGAAGGACAAAATGCAAAGACGCTTTGGTATGGAAGTTGCCACAAGGCCCTCTTCCTGTTCGCGTAAAGGACATATATTATGCTCTCCATCTGGAGTCTGAACAATCTACTTGCTGGATCTTCCCACAGTCATTTTGGAAAGTGGCCCGCCCAACCAAGATGATTCTCCTATCTTGGCTCATCTTCTGGAACAGGAACCTCACGTGGGAGGTTTTGCAGAGGAAGGGCTGGCATGGTCCTAGACACTGTGCTTTTTGCAGCGATGCTGAGGAATCTAATCTCCACATGCTTTTCCAATGCCACGTGACTCATCAAATCTGGTATGAACTGTCCTTGTCCATGGATTTCCCTCACACTGTCTTTTCTTCTGTACAGGAAGGTGTCTCTTGGTGGAGTACTCAATCTACTGCTCGTCGCTCTATTTTCCTCATGGTATGCTGGTATATCTAGAAATGGAGGAATGCTTCCATCTTCAACAACAATCAACGGTCTGTATCTTCCATTTCGCACAGCGTCACTGAGCTTGCGGACAGTTTGGGGATATAGTTTTTCTTGCTCAGCCATGTGAAGCATTTAAGATATGATTGTGTTTTTCTTCCTTCAACATGCTCGCTACGCTTTCTGGCGTTTCAAAAAATCATCTGGAAATGTGAACCTCCTTTGTTTTTCATTTTTCTGTTTATATTTTTGTATCATGTGGACCAGATCCTGTCTTTAATGCAAGTTTTTGTGCGAATCCTTCGCCTTGCTCACGGTTTATTATCTAAACCGATCATATGTACAGTTTTACATCCTTATTAATATGATTTTTTCTACTGGAAAAAAAAAAGGTGTACATTGTACTATTCTTTTCCCAAAAATCCTTCCGATCTAAGTTTTAGAATGAAAGTTAATTATAAATAGCAGGATGAAACTATAGGACTCGTAGCATGACAGTACGGTGGCTCTTAGTTGGCTGTGTAGCGTGTGAGCAGACTTTATTATTTTACGAAATCGCATTAATATGAGCAAGATCTGTTGGAGTTCGATTTGGTTACTCTCGCATCTTTTACTCTGTTTGAGGCATTTCTTTTTACTTTTTTTTGAGAAGTTTGAATTAAATCATGGTTATTTATCTAATTTTTAATAGATTTAATTATTTAAAAAGAAATTATTTACTTATATATAAATAAATAATAATTATTTTCTATTTAAATAAAAAAAATAATTATATATTCTATATAGTAAACATTAAAATTTGCAAAAAAATTAATATTAAAATTTGATATAATTATATTAGACTTTAAAAAACTATGTATATCTAAAATCATTATTTTACTGATATTAAAATAAACTTATCAAAAGATAACTCAATACATCAACTAATTAGTAATAATATTAACCCTAAATCAAATATTTCAAATTTTAAATCATTATTTTACTAACATTAAAGTAAACCTACTCAATACATCAACTAAGTTTAGCAATAATATTAACACTAAATCAAATATTTCAAATTATAACTTAATACATCAATGAAGTTTAATAATAATATTAAAAATTGACCACCTGAGTAGATCAATGAAGTTTGCATGTGGGTGACATGGAGAATATAAGGTTAACAACAAAGCCAATGTTTTCTGACGAGGATGTGCAATTGGCCCGTCTGACGGTCGTTCGTGCCTCGCAAGTACAACCCTCGCCTTCACGAAGGTATGGTCATATTCAATCATTTTCTTTAAAATTGATCTCACATTTAACCAACTCGACTATTAGATATCTACACATATGGGATGCCGCCCAGTAGGAAATGGTCTCTAACTTGGATTGAAGGGATTCAACGTACCGTGAGAAGACCATTGACATTTAAAGTGCGAGAGAAAGTCATTTATGTTAAAACTCGCTCAACTTGTCTACTGCTTTTAATTTCTATTTTAGGTCGCTAGGGTTTTTGCCCATCGCTTTTTTCAATGATAAAGTAAAATCGTATCTCACTGGCTTTGAGAAGGAGCCGCTCTAGGAAGGACGAAATGAAACGAAGAGTATTATATTCTTATGTTTTGTTTGAGTGGGTTAGGGGAGAGATTCCTATTCTTGTGCAGGGACCAGTAGTTGATATAATACTGGTCCCACCAAACCACCAGTGATTAAGACTTTTGAAACCAAAATTTAAACAGAAATAAATAACATTATGTTTAAATAAATTTTAAATTATGTCCAAAAATCACCCATATATTGACTGGGCCCACAACTGTCCATAAATAGTATTTAACTATTTAATATTACAAAACATATTGACCCAAGTAGAAAACAGCTAGAGCCATAAAGGCTTCCAAACTGGTCTATTCCAGAAGTACAAAACAGCAATCACTTCAACCCCCACTCATCAGAACTGCAACTTTGCATCCCAAATAAA
>APFE030012353.1:3817-16249 GCA_000404065.3 Pinus taeda
TTTTTTTGTAAATCAAGATTCTATTCATTCATAAAAAAGAATGTAAATTAGTAGAAAAATGTAGGTAGTCTCACCCTGACCGAGTTTTATGACTACCTCGATCAACATATGATAAAGAAACAGAAATACAGCTAGAGATAGAGTCCACAACTTAGGAGGCCAAAATCAACAATAGACACATAAAACAAATAAAACACTTGTAACAATGCTAGTCATATGAAGTAATGGAAGCTATGTTGTCTGGAGTTGTCCGTGGAGGATAAGGAGGACTAAAGGAACACTAGATGTGCTCTTCTAAGTGGCTATCCATGAATCCAACTTCTCCATTTTCTCATATAACATATTTTGTCCTCACTAGACCACCACAATGTGCTCTCAGACATGGCACTGGAAGTAATGCATTTTGTTCAATGTGGCAATAATCTCTACATGATCTTCTTTTCATACTTGCTTTGAGGTTTCCAGGCATTCCCATACCAACTGCATGAAATGTCGGTAGTTTTCTAAATAGCATTTATGATCTTGTCTTTCTGTGCCCCGAATGATTCATCTTGCCTCGTCGACCCGTGCCTCCACGGCGCAACACTCAACCCCACTGCTAAGTCCATGAGGTGCAACCCACATGCACTGCCACTTAGCCACCACGACCATGACCACCGCAAACCCCAGAGACCACCCAACTTGAACAACCAAAATTTCTATCGCCCTGGTCAGAGCCAGTGGTTCCCACTGCCACCTATAAGGGAGACTCCCAGCCACCCTAACCATCTGAATTGTGCATCGATTGGGAAGAAGAATGAGAAATACGAGGTACCAAGTACATTATGGCAGAACTGACACCATTGAGAAGGGACATAACTAACCAATAAAATACTATATCGATTATAACTTCAATCGCAGGGAATCACTCCACCCACGCTGGCAGGACCATGGATGGCCAACCCAGGAGAAGAGCAGGGAACCACAATTTCCAACTAGTAACAGGGATCTAGACCCAAAATCGTCATCCCCAATCATTTGTGATATGACCACTGACTAGACCACCTGAAATCCAACACACTCGTGCCACAAAAGCCACTTAACCTTGTAGAACCTTGAAAAAGAACTACTTAGGATGGCAAGTCTAATTCCACCTTGATGCAGAGGAGAACCTAGCCACCCACAACAGGACGTTCGAATGAGTTTCAGAACTAGCGGCCCAAATCCTCTCCCACTCATAAAAACAAAAGGCCACACACCTAGAAGGAAATTACCAAGTTATCGACCCAAACTTTGGGGAGGGATGCCAACGACGAAGTCACCACCTTTCCCAGATAAGGTGCCCTCTATGTTGTCTATTGCCATGCCCATAACTTGAGCTACTCTCTCAAAAATTATACCATTCCTAGAATTACTAGAAGAAGACCACACCACCTTCCATAAACCTTCAATGGTCACCTCTTCCCGCTCAATTTGAGGTAAATGGAGGTTTCACACAAACAACAATAACACCTCCAATACACAAGATGTCGTGAGAGGATGGAGAGGTTGGTCATCACACTAATGGCCAGGTGGTAGTCATGAATACCCATGCATAACTTCATTAGCCTGGTTCGTCACCCCCATCAAGGAAGCCTCTTCTGAAGCCATGATCCTTCTGAACTCCACAAGGTGGAGATCTTATGAAAGTGGGGGCCAGCCCTAGAGGAAATCTTGACCCTAATGATCACTTCCCTAATTTGTGAGTTTATCCACCGCCTTGTTACCTTCACGACCTACATGCCATGTAATTACATATTCAAATGGGGAGAGCCCAGAGTGAATATTCTCGCCTATACTCTCAAGTTGCAAACTATTGATCACTTTGTCTAAGGGGGGCCCATTAATTAACTTTTGTAGCATGGAGATTGGAATTTGAGAATCTCCCATGACCTACAGTTTTGTCACCCCCATTTTTGAAAAAGATTGCAATCATTTCTCCAGTGCTAGGGATTCAGCCACATTACTGGTAGAGCTGCCACATGAGGATGCAAAAATATTCACCTCTTGCCCCTTGTCATTACGGATTACACCCCCGAGACTTGCTGATCCCAGGTTTCCTTTAGAGGCACTGTCAAAGTTGAGTTTTAAGAACCCTGGTGGGGGGTAATGGAAGGTCTTGGGTGAGCTTTCTCTCATTGGTGGAAGGCTGGGAAGACCCAAAGTAATGGAGTCTAGGTTAAGAGTTATAACTTTTAAAATTTTGTGTTCCCTACCCTTCACTTTCTAGCCATCCTTTGACCAACAAGAAATAGATATATTTTCCTTGATATTACACAAAACAATTTTGCACACTTAGTCAGCCTGGATGTCTTCTGAGTGGAATATTGCTTGGTTTCTTGCTTTCCAAAGCTTCCAGAGGACAAATCCTTGTGGAATACACTACCCCTTGTTGACAATGGGATTCTTGAAGATCATCCAACGCTACATCTCCAATAATTATTTCATATTATTATTCGACTAGTCTATCATCCCAAACAATGAGGCAATATGATCTTAAATCTCCATTGCCTTTGAGAAGAAGTTGAGCAAATGGTCAGTTGTTTATTCTTCACTACAGCATAGTGGACATCGGGAAGGACCATAAAACCCTTTTTTCTAATTTTGTTCCACATAAGAATCTTGCCTTTCCCAATTAACCAAATAAAGAACAAAAACTTTGGCCAAATCTTGGAATACCAGATTTGTTTCCATAAAGGATCTTGAAATGGATCCCCTGAGGAAGATACGATCAAATAAGCTTATTTAAGAGATAGCATACCTTTTGGAATATGACTACATCGCAGCTTGTCAGGTTCTCCATTGTTAAGAATAGGGCATTATCAAAGGATCAAAATAAGGACTTCCCAATCCAAAGGTGGTTCATGGGATGGTCAATGTGCTGAGGGTTTCCACTCTCACCAATTCGACATATGGTTAGTTTCTTACCATAAATCCTTAACTCTCTTAGATCCCAAATGAGTGATAAAGGCTTGGATATCCCTGATATTTTCCTCCTAGTTTAATTTCGGGTGTTGCATCCATGCCTTCGCCCAAAATCTAGCCTTGCATCCATTCCTAACTTCCCAAAAATCGTGATCCTATATTAGGTCCATGTGTTCTTTCGCCTCATTCCAAATGGAGGAGTCATTTGGTAGGTTATGATGGTTATTCAAAGGGTCCTGCTAGCTAGAAACACCATATTTATATTACCAAAGTTTCTTCCATATCTCTTAATTGCCCTGTAACCACCACCACCGCAGTTTAGAACTAAGGGCATGTGACAATAGTTCTAGATATTTTAGCCCAAGGCCTCCATGAACCTTTGGTTTACGTAATTTTTCCCAGACCACTAGAGCCCATTTGAAACCAATCTGCGGCCCTGGCCAAAGAAATTTCTGGAATTTGGCAGTTAGATACTTGTAGATGCTATGAGGGGCCAGAAGGCCGAGATATGCTATATCGGTATAGCCTATAGAATGACTTTCAAAAGGACAAGACAAATGACATAATTCAAAACGCTAAAGGTCTAGCTGGAGAGCTTCTGGTCAATGCGATTTAGCATGTATTTCCAATGAACTATCTTCAAGGAATTGGATACCAGAGGTACGTCAAGATATGTGCTTGGGAGTGATCAAATTCTCAAGCCATGGGTTCGAGCCAAATATTTTTTCACTCTTCGGTGAGTGTTTAAAAATAATATGCTTGATTTATTCACCATTGATTAGTGTGCTCAATGCTTGCTGAAACTCTTTAAGGATGGAACCAAATTGCCGAGTTTCTTTCAGGGTTTGTTTTCCATATAACATATTGTCATCAACAAATTACTGGTGAGTGAAAGGAGGGGCGTCTTGGGAGAGTTTTAGTCCCTTGAGACTGCAGGACTACATCATTAACCTAATGAGTTGACTTAGACCTTTAGCTGCTATGATGAAGAGAAAGGCAGATATGGGATCCTCTTATCGCAAACCTCTGGAAGCTCGGAAGGTGTGAGAGGGTGCCCCATTAAAAAGAATGGAATAAAAGGGATTTACAATCATGTATTTGACCCAACTAATCCAGGGGGGGGAAGTTGAAAGCATCGAGGATGGACAAAAGATAGTGCTAATTCAGGCAATCATAAGCTTTTGAGAGATCGATTTTAATGAGCATAATTGGAGATTTGGATGAGGATAGAGAGGTAAATACTTCATGGGCCACCAACATACCATCCATGATCTTTCAACTTTCCACAAAACCTGACTTTTCGGGCCTGATCATCTCTTTCAATAAGGGTTTTAACCTCCAGACTGGAATGCCTAAAATAATTTTATAAATAAAATTGCAAACGGAAATTGGTTGGAAACCACTTGGAACTAGTGTCGTGCCTTTCTTTACGATAATAATGAGAAATGTTTCATTCAGAACCAACCATATTCGTTGAGAGAGGTATGAGCCTTCCACTAATTCATGGATTTCAGCCCCTAGGAAGCACCAACCTACTTTGACGAAATCATAATTGAATATGTCTGAACCAGGAGCTTTGTTCGTAGGGAGAGCTTGAATAATCTCTTCCACCTCGTCATAGGAGATATCCCACATGAGAGCCTCATTTCGATCCGCCAAGATTAATTTTGGAATACATTGTTGAATTCTAGAGATGGGTTCACTTCGACCCTTGCCAGGTTCCATGAATAGAGTCTAAAAATGGCCAATCAACTCTTTTGATATCACTTCATGATGCACAGTTGTCGGTCGTCGGATCCATTGAGGGAAAAAATCTTGTTGGATGGTCTATGTTTCAACATAGTCCTATGAAATAATTTCTTATTTCACTCCCCCTCTTTTAACCATTGAAGTCTCAATTTTTGCCTCCACAGGGTTTCTTCATGTTTCCGCCATTGCTCTAGGTCATTGAGTAGCTTTCTCTCCTGAGTAGTGAGGGCTTCAGTTTGTGTTTCCAGGATGATTCTTTGTTGAATTAATCACATTTCTTCCTCCAACTTCCATTTTCCTTGGTGTATATTTCCAAAATTGGATTGTTAGCCTCTCTCATAAAACAATAATAAATCCAAAAATAAATAAATAAATTAAATATTCCAAGATAGGAATTTGTGCCTAACTCTTGGGTTGTTCATCTAAGATAGGAGTTAGTTTAGGTAACTCCTATATTGGTGTGTGTCTGGTGAGAAATTATCTCAACCAAAGGAGAAATTATCTCAACCAAAAGTGTCTAAGATAGAGCGCACTGTCTTGAGAACATTGTCTCTCATCTATTTATTTGTAACACTATATTCAATTTTTTGAATGAATGAAAATGTGAGATAGAATACCTGAGGAAGCCATGAGGCTGAAGCCTTTTTCCACCCATAGTTTGTGTCTAGTTTTTATCTGTGTTTTAAATATTTCTATGAGTTCATTTCTTTTTCATTATGCGGTATCAGAGCTGTTCTAGGTTAAATCCTACCTATGTGGAGACTGACCCTGCGAACTGGTGCAATCATAGAAGAGTATAGTTCGGGGGTTGTGATCCAAAGTGCAACGTGAGTATTGTATCCGTGAGAGTTGGTTCAACGGACGAATAGAGCGCATAACAGTTGAGCACAAAGCAACAATGGTGATAGCCTTCCATGAGAATCAATGCAGCATGAGTTCAAGCGGCATAGAGGCGGAGCAATAGCACAGATTCGATCTGCATTCAACCCGTATATTCAATGAAATTACAGTCTATCAAATTGAAGGCAATGTGAGGGTCAAACCTTGGCCGAATGTAGGCATACATTATTTGCTAGAAAAATATTTACCCTCAGGAACTGAAGACGGAGGATCTAAGTGATTTGGGTTCGACACGAAACGTTAGCAGGTTTTGGAATGAGATCACGATGATGGAGCTTGTTGTCTGTGTGGAAGAAAGTTATGTGATTATATTTGATTTGCTTGCAAAAGATGGTTTGGTGAGAGGTGTATGTAAAGCGCTGAAGAAGTTCATTTTTCGGGCAATGAAAATCGAGTTTTCTTGGGTTTTGTACTTGTACTATAAAACGTAGCACGCTAGAAAACGTATAGAACCAAAACCCAGAACTGTGCAAGTGTGAGAGAAAACTGACAGCATGGAACCTGTTTTCAGCATGGAACTAGTTGCGTCCAAGAATCCATCAAGCCCTGCTCTCCAGCGTTGAGCCTCCAAAATTGAGAGATGTTGAATTAACAAAATTTGTTAAGAATTTGTTAAGTCTCAGTTTTTTTTTGGATGTCTCTAATATTTTTATAAATGCTTGTCTCTACTATTTTAATGCGCTCTGCACTATTCTTGACTACATGTCTTCTGTTCCAGGCTTCACCCTGATCCAGAGATTATCAAACATATTTAAATGATTAAAAAAAAAAGAATACAGTGAGTGCCATTCACAGTGTTATCAGGCAACGTTTTGGTAATGAGAGCATGGGAAACTTAGTGAATGCGCCCAACACATTGAAGATCCAGTGACAAAGCTCTGAACAAAGGAGAAACCCATTCTTTCGCTTACAGAATGTAACCTGCCGGATTGTAGTTTTCTCAATTTTCTTTATCTGGAATTTCCCCTGCCCCATCGCTTCTGGTTTCTTTGAAATCCTATTCTTACTATGGTTGGAAGGTGTACAATGGCCAGCAGATACTAGAACTTGGTATTCTTCAAACTCACTGAACTTGATCAAAAAATGCTATGAAAAGTACATAGCCCTAGGATATTGGTGTTCGGCATGAGGACTAAACACATTTTGAAAAAAATGAGAAAAGGTATGTGTGAAGCTCAGAATTACATGGATAAATGTAAAGTTTAAACGAATACAACCGTAATTCACTTTTGATAAAGTGACCATAAAATTCATTAAATTGTTTTTTAATGGAACTCAGAAAAAAGGGGATTAAAATTATTGAAGTGTTTTATGGAATTTTAAAAAGGGGTATATTTTGTAATATTTTGGAGAGATAAGTTAGTTTTTGGAATGAGAAGTAAAATGTAATTTTCTACCTTTTGGAGAGATAAGGACTATTTGTTTGAGTGAAAATCATTATTGTAATTCAAAGTAATCTTTTACTTTGAGAGAGATTGAATTAGTGCACACATTTCTTTGAACGCATTTGCTTCCAAAATTTGCAAGCGTCAGATTTTCATTGTTTGAGAAAGCTTCAGTGGCAATGTTGTAAAAGATGAGAGATTGATGACCTTAATACTTAATAAAGACATATTATTTGTGGTGTTGATGTGTCCTAGATCCAGCTGAAATTGAATAAGGGGATCTTAGGCACACCATTTGTATGTTTGTGATGGTGGGTATTTCTATTGCTTCATGTTTTTGCTTATGATTTGTGTCTAGTTTTGACACGTAAATGATCTCATTTCATGCACACATAAAATACAATGCCAGCAAGCACAACACCTGTAACAAAATAGCTGCAAGGAATGATAATTAAGCTCAACATATGCATTTTCGTCACTACAACAAACAATCAAAGTTTTCAATATCGACATTCTACCTCAACAATCAAATTCACTCAATACAATCAAGTTCATGAATCTGCAGACTCCAGCATTTCAAAGCAATGTCTACATCACTACAATCAAGTTAATGAATCTGTAAACCTCAACGTTTCAGAGCATAGTCTACATCAACATTATTGAACTTGTAATCAAACTCAAATTACATTGCATTGTAAGGGTGCATTCTCGGTTGAAACCGACACCCAAGTCTTGAATTGAGTCAAATTGAATTCATTGTAGTGAGTCATTAAATCATTAAGCATTTTTTGGGTGCATTTTCGATAGTGTTCGACACCCTTCCTTTAAGCAGAATCTAAAGCAAACAAGCAACAAGTTTACATTTCTTGCAAGTGAGCGTGAGTATGCATTCAAGCAGTTTGTGTCAAAACAGTACAAAGTTCAAACCTTCAAGCGAGCGAGAGTGAAGTTCATTGTAGCAACCAGCAAAGCAGCCAAACAAGTTCAACTCTAACACCAATCAAGAAAGTTGAGATCGACATCAAGCGAGCGTGGCTATTCCTTCAAGTGAGCGTGAAGTCATTAAGTAAAGCAAGTGAGCATTCACGCAAACACAATCATCATCAAGCGAGCGTGAATTCCATAATTTAAGCAAGAAATTCCTACAACTCTAGCAAGTGTTCTCAGCAAGAACAATAAGCAACAAATCAAGCGAGCATGCCATTCAAGTCCCATAGCAAGCGAGCCTGTCATGCAAGTAACAAAATCAAGTGAAATAGTTCAAAGCACGACATCTACGACAAGCGAGCCTGATTTCAAATAAGCAAGTTCAGATGGCCCAACATATTTAGTTGTTAAACATTCTTCACAGTTTGATCATCTCCAGTGATGAAGACATGGTGCACATCAGCAAAGAAACTCTTGCTAATCTTTCAAGGCATCTACAACAAACACATGAAACCATTGAGTTTCTTCAACTCGAGTCACTACTTCAAAGGAATGAATTGCAAGAAAAGAGTGATACTTTCAAGTCTTTGAACCATCCAGATGATAAGTCATTCATCCCAAGAGCTTCAAGTGTTGAAGTTGTTCTAGTTAACATTTCTTCCAAACCCATCATCAAGCCTTGGGAAGAAATCCAAAATAACAAGAATCGACAAGGCTTAGGATATGTCACTGATGACACCAACTTACATATCCCAGATTATTCCAAGTCAATTAAGTTCGTGAGTGCAGGATTTCTTGAACAAATCACCTCAGCAGGTTCTGAGAAAGTTGCAGACAAACAGAATTGCATGCAACTTGAAGTTCATGTCTAACTGAAATGTTCTCATTGTCAAAGAACCAGTCATATGGAAGATCAGTGTTTTGATCTCCGTCCTTGTCGCCATTGTGGCAAGCCCAATCATTCCTCAAAAAAATGTCGCAACCAACAAAAATCAGCCAGATTGAAGATACATTATGAATGGATCGATCATTGGGAATGGTCATCCACAGTCAAAAGATTGTCTCAGTTCTACAACCGACTACAATCACACATAGTGCAGCCAACAATGAACTGATGATGGTACTCTCATGCAATTGAACGAGGGAGTACAACAGTGAAATGATCCTACACCTGAAGGGGGGGAGTTCAGAATTCAGATATATTTTGGGGAAGATTGTCTCTCCTTTCAGTGGACAAAGGGGGGAAATGTTAATGAAATTGACAAGTGGTTGTCAGACTGAAAGTCTCAACAACATCAATGAAGCAGTCAGTGGGCACCTTCATCAAACAGTGGGAATTTTTCATCAGCAAATTCGTCGTTGGGTGATCGACAACAAAAGCAGCAGTCAGTAGCTTTCATCATAGCAAAAACAACATTGAGTTGTTTTTCGACATCTTCAGCCAGTGGGCAATCATCATCAACAAATACGCCAGTGGGCGTTCATCAAATTGTGTCAGTGGACACCAGATGCTGTTTTCAAGCAAAGGACAGTTGGATCCTTTTGTGGCTTGGCACATGATGGAGTTGTCAAGCGTCATTCAAAGATGAATTAGTCATGCAGCTAACTCAGTCTCTTCATGTTGCAGTTTATTCAGCATCCAGATTTGGCGGTTTTTTTAGGCAATATTTTTGAGGATCAACATGAGAACTTGGAAGATGGTTCCTCGTTCTTATTTTGGATTTATCATTGAAGGGGGGAATGTTAGCCATTCTTTGATTTTTCCTTTTAATTCCCTTATCTTTAGTTGGAAAGTTTCCATTGGCTTATGGCCAATCACTCGAATGCCTCTCCATCGCGCTTCTAGCTTAGAAAGGAAGTTTGGATTTTCAAGCTAGAAAGGGGCAGTTCCGTGGAGCCATCCTCAAGTCAATTTCTAAGCATATGGTGTAATGGTCCAATCCCAGGAAGGGGAGGATCGATACTTGAAATAATAGGTTGTACTAAAGTATATTATTAGAAATAATAAAATAATCCATACGTGAAGTGATCTAGTGCTTACTTCCCCATCTATTGTTCCAAGTGAAAGATTCATTCACAAAATCAGTATCTTCTACTCCAAGATTTTGGATTTTCTCCTTAAAGGAAAGAGAGATCTAATCCAACCGTCTAACTCCTCACTTCTTCTCTCCCAATTCCTTAATCAAAGTAAAGTCCCTAGCCATAATCAAGTTGGTGTCACCCAAGAACTCCTTCTAATTCTACAAACTCCTAAGAAAGTGAACCTTTGTCCCTGGAAAAATCAGACCATAAATCCCTATTAGCCAAACCTTTTCTAGGGAGCCTATGCATTTGAATTGAACAGAAAGGGTATTTGGATAGGAAATCCAGTTCCCGAAGGAAATAAATCTGGAATCCCAAAGGATTCCCAATCCTCCTGCACTACCCCTTGCATCCACTGCCATACACTTTGTCATGGACCAACTCCTACTTGTTATTTCACTGAGCTTTAACCACTGAAGAACCTTCTTGATAGTCAACTCTCTTCTCCTAAAAGTGAGTTGGAGTTCCCTGTATTTTGAAATGTTTTCATGACTCTATGTATGTCTAAATTGTGTGAGTCATAATGAGCTTAGTTAGAGGATGAAGGCAACAATGACATTGTGACATCCTGTTTTGACTATGTTGGTTGGTTGATAACACCCAGAAGCATCTCACCTCACGCTTTGGAATCCAGCTTGGGGGTGAAAATTGAAAGTAAGGCTTGGTCACAACTGTCTATGTTGGATGGAGAGATGAAGTCCCAATCTTAGATTTTGCTCAAATTTGAATAAGATAAGTATATTCAAGCCTTTATGCATTGATTTTTATGAATATGTTTAATGTGTGTGATGATATCGGTTCATTGTGATAGTCAATGCTTATGAGGTAATGAGGAATGTGAATTCATGTATAATGATAAATATATATATCATGAATGAGGAATGGTTCATCTGCGGAGGACTGATTACTCAAGATTGCTTATGTTTCATATATTCACTTATTATACACTCGCATTAAACAGTTAATTTACTCAAGTTAATGACCAGGGAGGTTAATTTAGCATGGAAATGTATTGCAGGTGCCTAAAATATAATATTATGAATGGTTTATTCATGTATTCATCCTGAGCTGCAAATTTGTTAACAATGGTTTGTGTGTTGAGAGATGGGTATATCTATGTGATATTATTGTTTTCTTGCGCTAATTGAAGGAATGGTTCAACTCTTTTCTTTACTCGGAGATTGAATTTAATCCAATTAGTTGAACATGAAGGATGGGAAAATCTTTACAAGAAATAAAGCGAGTGGGAATGAGCCTTAACACTTTAAAATGGGTCACTGACAAGAATAGAACAATATTCGTATAATTATTTACTAAGAGCTTTAAGAAAGTCGAGTCAGAGCATGAGGGTGGAGCACAGAGGAGCCATACTTAATATTCTTTTAATGCCTAGCAATAAATCTAGGTTACTAACCATGTGGTCGCAACACATAACCGAGCATGAGGCTAGTCTAATGAAGGGCTAATATTAAACATGAGAGATTGACAATCGAGAGAGAGCTTGGGGTGATGTATGCCTGGATATTAAATCTAAAAGGTCGTAGGAGGTCACTCAAGAGAAACACTCAGGTTGACAAGGACTGGGAAGGTGTGGTAAGGCGTATAGCATGGGGAATATGAGGATGACATGGAGGTCATGCATTGGCCAATAGAGGAACCATTTCCCATGTATATCGAGCTTATCATGGTGTTAGGATATTTAAGGTGGGCCCACATAAATGATAATTTTATCGCAACAATTTGTGAGAATATGTATGTCCTCTAGTCTATCTCTTGGAGGTAGCCATGTGAAACTCTCAATGGAAAGTTGGGCGGACTCAACATCATGTTGTCATGGTAGGGGCAAGGCCTTCAGAGTTATTAAATGAGAGCAAGGACATGTAGACCAACCCAAAGCATTGACCATGCATTTGTGTGAACATTCCTAGGCACGTAAGCCTGGAGGTCAAACCTGGGTGCTCAACAAAGAGCATGTTTAAAGAGTGTGGGATGAAATAAGCACGTAATGTGATGACCTACATGTGAGCATGAAAAATCATCCATCAGTGTAAGTGCAGACCCATAAACAGGTCAGCCCAGAGGGTCAAACTTGAAACAGTTATTGAATGTCCAAGGGGAAAGGAGTTGAGGTAATGGGCCCGAGAGACGAGAGAATTTTGGTAATTAACACCCGTCAATTAGCACGTAATATGTGTGTGTGTGTGTCTATGTGTGTGTTTGTGTCTGTGTGTGTGCATGTGCGCACACACACGTGTATGTGTGTGTGTGTGTGTGTGAGAGAGAGAGAGAGAGGGAGAGAGAGAGAGAGAGATTGTGTGTGTGTGTGTCTATTGAGATTGCAACAAGATGATGGAGCTTAGTGGAAAGAAGTCGCCTTCATTAAGTGGGCCCACAGGCTATTTTTGGCGCAAGTCTATTTTTAGACTATGTCTATTTTTAGACATAT
>APFE030012353.1:17048-34567 GCA_000404065.3 Pinus taeda
TTTCTGAATACTGCTAAATTGATGATCAACGTAGAGGAGGTTATGTATTATGCATGATTCCACAAATAGTGTATAATCAGGATAATATCTGTGAATAAGTGTCATATTATTCATGAATTTTCTACAGTGTTTGTGTGTGTGTGTGTGTGTGTGAGAGAGAGAGAGAGAGAGTGTGTGTGTGTGTGCACTTATTTGAATGTGAGGACAACAATACATGAATGGGTCAACAACTAATACACCTATGCCAAGTGGTGCTAGTTGATTGGATAGATAGTTGTGCAGGAACCACGAGGGCACTACGTGGGTGCCACGTGGTAGAGTGGTGACATGGAACCTTTTGATTGATTAGAAATAATTTACTACAACTTTTGATCCAAGGGTCAGATTGAAGTAAAATTTTATATCATCAGAATCGCCTTGACTTGATGGTTGCATCAAATTATGATGTCTAATTGAGGTTTTAAGCTAGATGAAAGATTGAAAATTTTAGACCCCATTTCCATAATGACAACTTGGATATTGGGTCAACATAGTAACCACCTCCAATTAAACAGTGTTTTGGTGGGGATTAGGAGGGGGTGTGTTATAAAGTAGCATCATAGCATCCAGGTTCAATACTTGAACTGGATGGGCTCTATCATGGGAAATTGACATCATATTTCCTGCAAGGGGTTTCATAGTTATTCTAGAAAATTAACTAAATTAATGTTTAGGTGTTAAAATTTAGTCTATAATTGATGTGTTTCTTGCTCGTAATAATGCATGAATCCCTGGTTTTGGGATGGAGCTCAACTATGAGTATAATAGTTGAATGTGAGTATGATGACATCCTTCACATAGTGTTGATTTGGATAGAAATGAGGTTCAACATGTTGTTGTGATAAATTTGATGAGGCTCATCAACAGGTATACTATAATCCATCCTCCAGCTTATTAATTTATATTTTTCTCACATTTATCTACAAAATTTGTTGTATTATGCTTAGTGTAAGGAGTAAAGATGTGTTGCTATGTCATGTGGCCTAATGTGTGTTAAATGCAGGAATTGGAGAGATTTTGAGTGGATTTGAGTGTAGGAACTCGGAGTAGACAAGAAAGATATATTCTAGGAGGTGGTCGACCTCCTTAACTGATCCAATCAGTCGAAGATCCCCACTCTATCTCATCTACTTGGTGTCATTGGCAGCCAAGCAGGTTGAGTTCATTAGTAGTCGAACCAGCGCAAGTCAAAGAAGATTTAGATTCACCTATTCTCAAGTTAGGGAGTCAAATATCCCTCTTTTATAGGGAGCTATTGGTAGATCCACCTTTGTATAAATATACAAGGTAAGGGACTCATTAGGATTTGAAGTTTTATGGTAGCCAAGAGGCCATTGAGCTTAAGCATATTTTACTGTTATTTTGATGATGTATTTGACACTTTTGGAATGATAATGAGAAGTTTTGTTTTGATCCATCATTGAATTGAATTAGAGGGATGAAGCTATTGGGTTAGGGAACAACCCTAGAAACGGAGCATCCTGTCATGTGTCTATATTCTTAGCCTAGAATGTTGATTAAGTCTTGAAGTTTATTCATGTTTATGTTAGCTTAGAAGATTGATTAAGTTGTTGATTATGCATGTTTCCTTTAGATTAGAGAGTTAATTAGTTGTTGCAGTTCAGTAGAATAAAATCCATAAAAGATTATGTGTCAATGACCCCTATCTCATCTCCCCCATGGGATTATGATTAGAGGACCCCACTATCATAGCCCAAAAACAGAGTTTGATTTATTGTTCATTACATAGATCAAGGTTGGAATTATTTAGATAGTTGTTTATGATTTCTTGGAAAGATTTAAATTTAGTATGTTTCTTCTCATGATTTTTGTAGCTTAGAAGGTATTTCATTTCATATATCAAGTGCTTAACATTAGTTTGATAGTTTTTCCAAATTCAACTCATCTTTTCCACCTTGTCTTGTAATAATTTGCAAGTGAAAAGAGAAATCAGTGCATGTGTTGTTGCGGGGTTGTTGGATTTGTAGGTAGGGTAACCTTTCACCAACTCCATCTAGGACCTTTCCACTCTCTTTTGATGCATGCCAACCAATGTTCTAGATCATTTTCTTTCGGTCACCATGAGAAACTATCTTAGCCCAAATCTGGCCTTCTTGAAGTGTTGTGCTTAGCTAAGGGTGTTGATAATCTTCCCTACACTTCCCAAAATTTTCATACAACCTTTTAGCACTTAATCTCACCATTTTTACCCTCTAGTCCCTCTCAGGCAACTTTCTATAACATTTTTGGACATCCTATAGCAGTACTGGAATCATGTAGCAACATTTTCTAGCACAGTTGTACTAGCCTATTTTGACCTTGTTTTGACATGCAATGATAGCCTAACCTAGTTTAGGAGTAGTTTGACCCCTCATCTTGGACTCAATGACCAGAAGGGCCACCAAGACTAGTCCCTTCACTCCTTTTCCTTTCCTACAAGATCAAATAGTATTAATTCCTTCATTTCTAAATTTAGCAATCATAACTTTATTTACTCTACAATTGTGAACTAAATAGTCAATGCATGCATTCTTGAATTATGAAATGGTAGAAGAATATTATTTTTTCAAGGAACCCTGATATCTAGATGATTGAGTGCAAGTTAACATATTTTCCTTTCTACAAATTAGCATAAGGTTTGTGTCCTTTCATAATGTTTACAAGTTGACATTATTCATTTTTGAGTTGAAAAGCATTTACTTTCTCTGCACTAGGAGTAGCCTTTACGTTTTGATTTTAGTAGTTAGCCTCCTTTTAGCTCAGTATAGGAATGGTATGAAACCCTAATGATCAAGTGATAGTTGAGGGTGGAATGAGTAGAATGATGTGACTATTGTGTATATAGCACTGTCAATTCTAAGTTTGTATGAAACCCTGGTTTGATAAAGTAAACATTGAAGAGCCTCTCGAAGTTGCAGCACTCTTTTTGCAATACTAGTGTTGACCATATTTTTGGCATTGTTTCTAGGGAGGCATCTAGGTAGAAGTCATTTATGCTTTCCTTTCTATTTTGCATTCAGTAGATAGATTTTATTCTTGCTTTCCTTTCTGTTTTGCAGTTGGTTTTGAAAAAACACAAAAAAGAAAGAAAAAAAAATTTCAAGCCTCGTAGGAGCAAAGACATTTTAGGGAAATTCTTGCCAAATACCCCCACACCATCCAATTATCAACCTTCACTCTTCTTTGGTGAATGTCAACTTCCCTCTCTAACTACAGGGGAGTTAGAGGACCCTTTAGGTGAACAACCTGAGATCTTTGAAGAGCCTATTGGGGAAGAATAAGAATAAACCATTCCAAATACCCACAACATGGCTGAAAATAGAACTGAGGGTTTTTTCCCATGAGAGAGACTAATGGAGATACTAGGATGAAAAATATAAGCCCTTTTGCCATTCCTTACTTCCATGGCTTAACCTCAGAAAACCCTGATACATTTGTTTTAAGTTTGATGTTGACTGTAGAAATTATGATTATACCTCTAATGGCCAAAAGTTGAAGTTGTTCCCATCCACCCTTAAGGATGCAGCCTTGTGTTGGTTCATGGGTCTACCTAGGTTTAGCATAGCTATCTAGGCTCAAATGTAGCAATCCTTTAACAAGTACAGTGACTATTGTAGGTCTAAGGACACCAAAGAGGAAATATTTGGAATGACCTTGGGACCTAATTAATCCCTAGAAGACTATAAGGAAAGGTTCTATCTTAGTTGTAAGAGGGCCAGATGAACCCTTGATCTTGAATCACTCAAGTTAGTCCTTCTTAGAGGAATCAGGGAGGACATACTAGAAACCATAAACATGTTGTCTAGAGGAGACATTTATTAGCTACCCTATGGTAACATCAAGGCAGTATTGAAGAACCATTCTAGGGCTACTAGAAAGAAGGGTAAGGCTAGTCAATCTTTGGCCAGTTCCTCTTCCTCCACCATATCTATCAAGAATGAAATTGGAAACATGTTAGAAGACTTTATAAGTGAAATTATGCACACCCTTGCTCTGCTAATGGACACCATGGAGATCAAGAGGATACAAGAGGAATTAGATAGAGCCTAAGCTATATTTTTCCCTAAATGCACTACAAGGCACCCCAAGAATGAATATACCTTAAATGTTATAGAGTTATGCTTAGTCTTTGAGGAAAACCATTCCACATATAAGTGTCCTTCTTTGCCTGGATTGAAAGTCGTATACCAAAGGGTAGAAGGTGGGTTTGAACAACTCTGCTACATCAGTCAAAGAAGGCCTCGAGGACCTTGGCCATACTAGTAGGGCATGCAAGATGCATCCTATTCATATTACCATCCCAACCAGAATGCACTCCTACCACCTTGGTATTCTTCCACTCATCCTTCATGGTCTACACCTTCTCCTTGGTCTTATGCATCTCAGTATTCTCCCCAAACTTCCAATCAAGCATTTCACCCATATGATTCTACCATCCTCAGTGGAATAACCCATCACAAGGTTGAAGGCCTCAAATCAATCAACCATCTACTTTACTACATCCACCTCTATCTCAACCACAACTCATTCATCTTGCTTGTTTCCGAGAAAACTAGTGTCTATTCATATCTGCTAGTCCCACTAAGATAGGTAGTTATCTTAGAAACAGACAATTCAAATTAACTTGTGTTTTCCTTTATGGGAGATAGATGAGAGAGAAGCATAGAGAAACAACCTTAGTCTTTCACTTGGCTCCTTGCTTGTTTCCTCTCTCCTTTGATAGAGCTTCGCCACTCCTTTCTCACGTGTCCCACTTCAAAGAACACCTGTAGAGGCAAAGCAACAAAATACCATCAAAGCATAGAGATATATAACCATAAACAATGTAGAATTAGATGTACATTAACCATATAAATGCATACAAAAATACAAAATTCGGAAATATACAAGTATATGGAGGAAAACTCAAATAACTTTATTGATAGAAGTAGAAGAGGGGATTACAACCCAACTGTCTGATCCAGCACCATCCTCCCAGCATGAAAGCCCTCTTCACCTCATGAAAAGCTAGATCACCCAACAATACAATGTCTCATAGAGAAACCAACAACACTTCCTTACAAAATACAAAATTCCAGCCTCTGGATCTCTAGGATGAGGGATCCATATATAGATATTTGCAGGGGGGTGAGTCAGCTTCTGGGATTTTTATTAGTGTCATTTCACTGATAGTTCTTGGTTCCACTTGGAGATTTCATGATCTCTTACTCATCCCTGGGCGAATTCAGAGAGGCAAGTGTCATCTGAGCAGTTTCTAGAAGATTCTTTGAGTTTCCACTTAGCAAACTGCCTCTACCATTTGTTTGCTCTCACTCATCGCACCCTACAGAAGGGATTTTCAGTATGCATCGCACCCCTTGTGTGTGACAAGTGAGATGCATTGCACCCTCAGCATGGAGCAATCTGTATGGTCCAGTTTTGACCAGTTCTGAGTAGTTTTTCAGGGAGAACTTCTGGGAAATGATGTAATCAGTTGACCTTTATACTTTAGGGTATGAAACAACACTTTTAGGGGTTTAAGAGCCTTGGTTTATCGACATATGTGATTGGGGTTGCAGTGCCCAAATATGTCTATAACAGTTTCCCCCTAAAGCATGAGGTTGTAACTCTTCTGATGTAGGGTGAAATGCTTTATCATGAGGATCCGAGGTTTTTCAAACTAGAAGGTGACCTATAGTAAAATACAATACAATACATTATCTTTATAATATTTTCATGATCTAGATGAGGTGGCCATTCCCATGCTCAACTTTATAAATTCATTTTCATGTACATAGGACAGACAACCGTCTGTGTGGCAAACTAATGATTCTGGTAAAGCCATCATCCCTTAGCTGGGATGATTATCTATGTAGCTATGGAGTAAATTTGATGTCTTTATTTTCCTGAATATATCATAGCCCAGATGGATGAAACTAGATTTGAGGTCTTCAAATACATAGGACAGACAACCATCTGTGTGGTAGACTAATGATTCTAGTAGAGCCATCATCCCTTAGCTTGGATGATTATCTATGTAGCTATGGAGTACATTTGATGTCTTGATTTTCCTGAATATGTCGCAGCCTAGATGGATGAAACTAGATCCAGGGTCTTCAAACTCATTCAATCTTTGCCCAATGTACAAGTTGATCCATGTGAAAAGATGTTCTGAAGTCGAACATGGAAAGACATCACCTAATTACCAGCCAATGATGTAAGTTGTTAACAGGCGCGAGAGGAATCACCGATAATGATAATGACCCTCAAGGTACTACAGTACAATTCACGTGGTGTGAATACATGAGTCGATGTCGAACACCACGCAAATTCGTTCAGTCGAAGGCCATTGATGTAAACCTGTCGCCGGAAGTGAGAAACTTGCCATTGAGGCATGCAAGCTTCAAAGTACTGAAAGGGTTGTTCCTAAGTCAACTTCTTGGATAATGAGCTGATGTTCAACAAGAAGTGACCCATCGTAGGAGGGCCTTAATGAATCCCACATCTACGACATGGAACAAAGCAAATGATTTTGTGGAGGTGAAAACAATCTGATGATATACAAGGTTCAGGGTGGTGGTCATGAAAGAATGGAGCGTGAAGGTATTACAGTGGATGAGGCATTAGCTGGGTTGGTTAATCTTTGAGTGGACTTCTCTTGAACATATCGGTGACACTGAAATGGATTGGTTAGCATTTAACCCAAAAATGGATGGTACGGAGGACCAATGGTGGTATGACCAGTGGAATGGAATAACCCAACCTGACTCCAATCATGGCGATGGAGTGAAAAGTGTCATGTTCAAGAGAAAATTGCTACCAATGAAGTTCTTCAAGTTTTCTTCCCCTTTTCCCTAGTCATTGCTGACTAGTACCTCTTTATTTTTGTCAAGCTTGAGGAGGATAACATATGCTTGTTCTATAATTTGCCCTTCGGGCAAACCTGTCGCTATGTTTTAGTGAGCCTAGCGACAGTGAAACTCGCTCTTGCCTAGATGGACAAGTTTGTCGCTATTGTTTTAACAAGTTTAACGACAAAGATAACTCGATCCTTTTCATATTTAGAGTTTGAAAGGAGATGGAAAGGAAACTCCAGTAGTCCTTTTTCGTGGTATAATCCCTTAAGTCTGAAAAATTATAAAATAATATGAAAGGGATGACTTTTCAATAGATTTAGCGAGCCGAACAAGACAAGCGCTTGATATTTTTGTGTAATGATCCCTCAGATCCAAAAAGATTAAAATATAGAGGAGGGATGGTGCTTCCTTTTACTTTAATGAGCTGGAAAGGCCAGTAGCTCGACAATCTTTTTATATTTTACGAGTCTAAAAAGAGCTTAAAAGAGACTCATTTTTGAGGAACGAGTGATGTTTTCAGATAGTAACTGGTTCCAGGTAAGTTTGGAACTTTTCAAGCATGGTAGTGTAAAGAAAGTGGCTAATAGAATCACTTGTCACAGCTGTTCCTCAAAAGGGTAAACAATCAAGTGGAGGTGTATGATCGGCTAAAAGAGTGGAGGTGACGGTAAGAACATGACCAAGGCTCAAAAGGCTAATAGTAATGTGATCAAAAAGGTTATTTACCGAAAGGCGGGTTTATTTTTTAATGAGCTTGAACCTTGTGCCAACATGTGCTCAGTGCTAGGTTTATTTTTTAACGAGATTAAACTTTATGGTAACATTTCTCGTTACAGTCATCTTTTAAAGATGTCTCTTATTAGTAGGTTCATTTTTTTGTGAGCTTGCCCCATGAGAAACTTTGCTCAGGAGCCTTTTGTATGCAAGCTAGGAACAACCAACTACTATACTAAGGTTAATGAACTACTGAGGTTAGGTAGGATAGTTTCGTACAAAACATTTCCTTTACTTTGCCGGTGCCATTGACAAAGGTGAATGGTTGATTAGACCAATCACCTAACCTAAGCAGTTGAAGTTAGCAAAATGCTATGGAGTTAGAGTTACGCCGGTTGCTTTTCACTTGTGTAAAAAAGGTTTGCATGTCCCCAGGTATGAAGAAAAGTAGAGTTTCCAGGTTACCATATGGAAGTCCCTGCATTAAAGCAAGATTCTTTCGTCTGCGGAGTAGACAAAAAACTTCCTTGGATTTGTCCATCGAAATAGAAAAAGGTGAATGGTGTGAGCTTCCAATCACATAACCTTCGAGGAGATCCTATTTCGGACTGATCACATATCCTACATGGATGGGTGTGTCGGACCAATCATATAACCTACAACGAGGAGATCCTTTTCTAGACTGATCCCATATCCTACACGGATGGGTGTGTTAGAATGGTCATATATCTTACGAGGAAATCTATCTTTTCATCTAGGGTTTGTCTGCCGAAGCAGACTAGGGTGCATGCCCCCTAGGTTTCACCACATTCACTGAATCACTCGTGGTCATTAGGTGGATGGAATGGAAGTTGATGAGACATTCCTTATGCAAAGAGACCATTTAGGGATGGCATTTGACTAGTAGTCATGTTTGCACTGGGGAATGAAAGTTGGTCAACAAGTTGTATCATTCTGCCTTCGTAGGGAAACACATCACCCGAAAGAGTGAGGAAACAATAGCTCCCATGCTATAAATGTAGTCACACCCAAGGAGTAGATTGTAATATAGTGGCCCTTGGACTACCATCACGTTCAAATGAACGGTTTTCCTTCTCAAAGTTATAGGCAAATTTGGAAGGATCCCTAACGGTCGACCGGTTCCTTTGTTGAAGCCTGACAAATTTTGAATCTCAAGCAGAAGTGATGGCGAACCAAGTGCTTTCCAAGTAGTTGAGGAAGGGATACTTATGGAAGCCCCTTCATCTATGATAATGCCAACCATGATCATTCTGTAAGCTTGTACTATGATTCAGAATGGTACATTAGATGGAAGGCAGGGTCCTTCTAGTAGATTCCAATCAAAGGAAACAACTAGATTGATTGGAGGAGGGACCGAATAAATAGCCAGATGAATCTCTTGAAATGGGGAACTTCCATCCTATGGTAGAGGAACGAGTAGATTGCCCCCATGTTCATCAGACTCTGTGTTAACAAAAAGAATTTGAATGGTGTCATTCTCATTCTCTTTGGAGACTGTATCATATGAAGGTGGACCTTCTGAAGACAAGACTGGGTCAACTGTCATCTCGACCTGTTGAATTTGGTATGGTGTGGACTCAGAGGTTTTATCTTCAATGATAGGTGTTTCGACCAACAACAGAGGTATGTCAATTGGATTTTCAACTAGCGATGGACTTGGCAAGAGTTTCTTGTATCCAAGTGGAAGTCGCTGCGGTGAAGCAGGACAGTTATCCAAGACTCTTTTAGCTTCGTCCAGAAAAGGACAATGGTGGAGGGCATGATCACCTTCACACAACCTACAAGGAAATTTAGATCTTCCTTTTTTTCCATTGAATTCATTTTCACTAGTTGATGGTGTACTCTCAACATGATCGACAGACACCAGATTGTGCAAGCGGGAAGACTAGTCTCTCAAGATCCGTGGGATGCAAGGACAATCTCGATGATAGTGGTTTCCTTTGCGAATTACACATGGATATTTGGTTTTGGAAGGTGCAGTGTGTGGATTTTTTCTAGACGATGCATGGTTTCCCTCTTGCACATTTGGTTTCTTCTTCTTCTCAGCTACTTGGTTTTTAGTGTTACTAGTTTCACCAAGCGAAGAGGAAGAATGAGATGGATAAACAAACGAAGTGGAAGGTGGGGGAGAAACTCCATTATCATCTGGTTGCTGATTTGATTGCTAAGGAATTACGGTGTTTTGAACGACAGAGGTCGAGAATAGCCATACTAGCAGGCCAATTGTGAGTTCTGGAAGGGACAATGTAGCCATGTATGGAGCACCAATATCTCCCCAAGAAGAGAAAGGACTAGGATTCCCCCCAAGGGGAAATCCTTGATTGGTGGACTCCATTTTCTCAACCTATGACCAACGAGGGAACAATGATGTTATTCCGAATTAAATAAATTTTATGATGCTTTGACACAACTTGCTTTTTCGATTTTTTAGAGTCAAGAAAAAGCTAAAGATGACTCTACTCGCCTTCGATTTTTAATGAGCCTGAAGTGACAAGTGCTCAGATGGACCTTTTCTTTTAAAGAGTCAAAAAGGAATGAAAGTGACTATAGAAATCTAGACAGAGGGATTACCAAACCAATCGCAAAACTGTGTTCAGTGCATTGCGATCGATAGGGCAACAAACATGGCTTCCTAAGGATAAAGGATATCAGCTTATTGTGGTCTCCCAATATATACTCGACGGTACGTGGGAGCACAAGTCCGTACTGGCACTTGTCGTATCAAAGAGGATGAATCACCAAACCTACAATGAAAACGATAGTTACCAGGCTTTACGATGCCAGAATACATCTCTAGCCTAGACTTCTAGATGTTGTGCGTTAGGTTCCAAAGCGTTTTTATGTTCATTGAGGTTTATTTTATATTTTATCTTTCTTAAGAAGTTTTTCTTTCAAGGTTCACCACGTGATATAGATGTACAATTCCTAAATATGCAATTTAAATGATAAAAATTCATTTGTTTTCTTTTAGCAATGAAAATCCTAGCTACTAAGGAAAGAAAAGTACAATTCTTTCAGCATAGAGCAGAGAGCACACACTAAATGCACTTTTCCTAAATCAATTTCCGCATGCAGTCTAAATGCAAATGCACATGCATGTATTTGTTTTTTCATTTCCTTAATGTGAGAATGCCAAAAAGAAAAATAAGTACAGATCTGGACTACTTTTCTTCAAAGAGACACTTTAGCAATTTCTTTTCAAAAACAAAAGGAAGACTAAGACAACAATTTCAATTTCAAATGGAAAATTGATTTCAACACTTCAAACAATTGGCAATTCAAATCAAATATAATGGCAAAAATACAATCGACTATCTAAAAGAGGAATACTTTACGACACTCTTTTTCTCGACTGAAAACGATAGTTGCGACACTTTCGAATCAAAAGACGACAATTCGATTAAGCTACTTTTCGCAAAGGAGGATTGTAAATGACGAAAAATACATAAAAAACATTTACAATTCCTTTTCAATGGAGGCTGAATAATATGAAGGAAGAAGGCTTCAACAGTGATATACTGATCATAGGCAGAAAAAATACTGAATAGAGCTTAAAACAATGAAGAAAAAACCAAAATCTAGAGAGGGAAACAGTCTCATTCAATCATCGCACCTGTCTTTAATGGAAACAAGGATACATCTCACCTGCAACACACGGGAGGTGCGATGCATATAGACTGCCAATGAGAGACAGTGCGATGGTCTAGGGATGAGACTGAGCTTGGTTTTCACTCACAATTTGCTGCTAAGTTTAGGGAATTAGGATGAGCTTATGATGGACATTAAACACAAAGTATAGAGGTATGATCTTATGAGGTTATTGAGCTACCACCAAGGCACTTAGGATGTTTGCAAGTCAGACATTCAGTTCATAAACCAACTTAGAGATTGACTGAAGAAGCGTTGATCTACTTTGCAGTTGCATACAAAAAGCAGTTCGAAGGCTAGCTAGCTTAACTTCAGGCTCCGTCTATAGTTTATAAAGTAAACAACAGTAACAAACAAACAAACTATTCGCTCCCCCGGTGGAGGCGCCATTTTGTTTCTGGGAAAACTAGTGTCTATTCAGATCTGCTAGTCCCACTAAGATGGGTAGCTATCTTAGAAACAAACAATTCAAAGTAACTTGTGTTTTCCTTTATGGGAGATAGATGAGAGAGAAGCAGAGAACACCAACCTTAGTCTTTTGCTTGGCTCCTTACTTGTTTCCTCTCTCCTTTGATAGAGCTTCGCCACTCCTTTCTCAATTGTCCCACTTCAAAGAACACCTATAGAGGAAAAGCAGCAAAATACCATCAAATCATAGAGATATATAACCATAAACAATGTAGAATCAGATGTACATTAACCATACAAATGCATACACAAATACAAAATTCAGAAATATACAAGTATATGGAGGAAAACTCAAATAACTTTATTGATAGAAGTAGAAGAGAGGATTAAAACCTAGCTTTTTAATCCAGCGCCATTCTCCCAGCATGAAAGCCCTCTTCACCTCATGAAAAGCTAGATCACCCAACAATACAATTTCTGACAGAGAAACCAACAACACTTCCTTACAAAATACAAAATTCCAGCCTCTAGATCTCTAGGATGAGGGATCCATATATAGATATTTGCAGGGGGGTGAGTCAGCTTCTGGGATTTTGACTAGTGTCATTTCACTAATAGTTCTTTGTTCCACTTGGAGATTTCATGATCTCTTACTCATCCCTGGGTGAATTCAGAGAGGCAAGTGTCATAGGAGCAGTTTCTAGAAGATTCTCTGAGTTTCCACCTAGCAAATTCCAGCTGCCATTTGTCTGCTCTCGCTCATCACACCCTACAGAAGGGATTTTCAGTATGCATCGCTCCCCTTGTGTGTAACAAGTGAGATGCATCACACCCTCAGCATGGAGCAGTCTATATGGTCCAGTTTTGACCAATTCTGAGTAGTTTTTCAGGGAGAACTTTTGGGAAATGATGTAATCAATTGACCTTGATCCTCTAGGGTATGAAACAACACTTTTAGGGGTTTAAGAGCCCTTCATTTATTGAAATATGTGATTGGGGTTGCAGTGCCCAAATATGTCTATAACATTGCTCCACCCAAGCAACTTCAGATGCCTGGTCCACTAAATATGAACCTGAATGAAAAGCAGGCACAACAGGTCTATAGTGGAGAGACATCTTACCCTGCCTATGTTATGGAGATTCAACAAATCAGCCTAAGGTCTAGAAGATTTCTCTCAGATAACCAACCTCCATATCCATCTGAAGATATTAAAGAAGAAAAGGAAGAGATTGTCCCTCAAGCAAATCTACCTCCTTTTCTTGAAAGACTGATCCATCCTAACTAACACACTATAGAAGAGACCAAACTTCTGGGAGAATTCAAAAGCTTGTGTGTTAAAATCCCACTCCTCCAAGCTATCAAGGATGTTCCCATTTAAAATAATCTTATAAAAGAGAAATGCTTAAAACATCTTGGGAGGAGAAATAAACAAACCCCTACCGTTAATGTCATTGGTTAATTTTTTGATCTAATGCTAGGGAGAGTGATTTTCCCAAAATAAATAGACCCTGGGATTCCTGTGATAAATGTGCACATTGATGGAATCGTTGTCCCTCACACATTGATTGACCTTGGAGATGCCATCAATGTGATTACTAAGGAAACCATGCTCAAACTAAACCTCAAAGGATCTTTGAGAAATACCACCATAGTGCTGCAACTTGCAGAAAGGTCCACAGTGGCTCCCGAGGGAGTTGTTGAGGATGTAATGGTATCAATTGATTCCTGGGAGTATCTTGATGACTTCCTAGTTCTCCATCCTAAGATCAAATTCAATGGTTATCCTCTTATCCTTAGAAGACCATGGATAGCCACTAATGATACTTACATAAGTTGTAGAGTTGGGACCATGACCATTAAGAATGGGTATTTGTCTAAAACAATTGGTATTGTACCCTCCTTCTCAACCATCCCTTGAGCATGACTTACCCCTTTGGTTGGAAGAGGAGGAGGAAGATTAAGTGTACCATACCACATCCCATCCAATATATACCCTAGATGTTGTCATAAGTGGGGGGAAACCTGATGAAGATGACCTCATTGACCAAATCCTTCAGAACCATCCCCCCAACACCATGCCTCTTTATAACCTTTTGGAGGAATTTGAAGGTAATCCTTGGAATAAGTTATGCCTAGTGTACCCAAGCCCTGCGCATGTCAAAATGGTATAATTTAGTCCATCTAAAACCTTGAAGATTAACCCCTCTCTCAACCAACCAAGAAGAGAAGTTGCACAACATGTTGAGAGAGCACTTAGATTCCTTTGCTTGGAGCTACAAATAAATTAAAGGGTTTCATCCTTTAGTGTGTACTCATCTCATATACATCAAGGAAGGATGAAAAATTTTGTACTAACCTCATAGGAGAATGAACCCAACCCTCAAAGACATAGTAAAGGAAATGTTGCAGAATTTGTTGGATGCAGGGTTCATCTACCCCATCTTGGATAGTAAGTGGGTACCCCCTCTAGTTTTGGTCCCAAAGAAGAATGGAAAATGGAGGATCTGTGTGGATTACAAAGAGATGAACAAAGGCACTAAAAAGTACTATTTCCCTTTACCTTTCATTGATCAATTTTTGGATGGTCATGCAGGGAATAAGTTCTTTTCTTTCTTGAATGGATTCAGTGGTTACAATCAAATCTAGATTAGCTGAGAGGACCAAGATGAAACTACATTCACTTGTCCTTGGGGTACCTTTTCTTATAGGGTCCCTCCTTTTGAATTATGTAATGCCCCTACCGCTTTTCAAAGGGAACTTCTAAGCATCTTTGTTGAGCTAGTCCATGACTCTATAGAGATCTACATGGATGATTTCACTCCCTATGGGCATGACTTCCTAAAGGCTCTCTCTAACTTGGGGACAGTTATAAACAAGTGCATTGAAATGAACCTCTCACTTAGTCCTAAGAAGTGAAAATTCTCGATGTATGTAGGGACTATCCTTGGCCATTCAATATCTCAGAAGGGAATACAAGTATACCCAAACGAAATTTCCATCCTAAAAAGGGTCCCTAATCCTCAAAAGCAGAGGGATGTTAGGATATTCTCGAGCTTAGTTGGATATTATAGGAGTTTTATCAAATACTTCAAAAAATTAGCCTCACCATTGTTTGGATTGCTAGCCAAGGACTCTGAATTTTGTTGGTCAGATAGTTGCCAAGAGGCCCTAGAGATATTGAAAGACAAATTACTACTACAGCCATACTCAGAGGCTCCAATTGGGCTCTTCCTTTTCACATCCATGTTGATGCATCTAACAAAGTTGTAGGAGAATCTCTAGGTCAGATAGATGACAAGTTTCCTTATGCCATTTACTTCATTAGCAAAAATTTGTCTAAGGATGAATTCAATTACACTGTAACACAGAAGGAAGTCTTAGTTGTTGTCCACTCTTTGAACAAGTTCAGACACTGCATCACTAGATATCAAACTTTTTTATACTAACCATGAAACTATCAAGTACTCAATGAACAAGCTCGATGTGAATTCTATAATTATTAGATGGTTGATTTAACTATCATTGATAAGCCACGTAAAGAAAATGTAGTTTTAGAATTTTTTTCTAGACTCGCTTTGCCTATAGGTGATGAAGGGATGGTTGATGATCAACTTCCATATGAGCACTTATATTCTATTTTAGTTCTCTCTCCATGGTTTTCTTATATATCCAACTACCTAGTTGTTGCAAAATTCCCTCCAAATCTATCGTCCAAGGAGAAGAGTAGAATTGTAAGGAAGAGTGCCCCTTTCAATCTAGTTGGGGGCAACCTCTTCAAGCTTGGACCATATCAAATCTTAAGGAGATGTGTCAGGGAAGAGGAATTCTTTGACATTCTCTCAGCCTGTCATGATGGGCCTTGTGGAGGTCAATTTTCTACCAAGAGGACAACTTTCAAGGTTCTACAAGATGGATACTATTGGCTCACTCTCCAACAACATGAAAGAAGATACACAAGTCAATGTGATCAGTCCCAGAGGATGGGGAAACCTACTCCCAAGGATGAAATTCCCTTGCAACCTTAGGTAGGTTTAGAGCCATTTGACAACTGGGGCATGGATTTCATTGGGACATTTGATCCACCATTAGGGTAGAAAAATTACATCATTGTATGCATTGATCATTTGACAAAGTGGGTTGAGGAAAATGTAGTTAAGGTGGAAATAGAGGATAAATTTGTTGATTTCTTAAGGGAGAATGAGTTCTACAAATTTGGGTACCCCAGAGAGCTAGTCACCAATCAAGGAGCTCAATTCACATCACATCTGATCAAGAATTTACTAAGTTAGCATCATATCAAGCACATAAAATCTACTGCCTATCATCCTCGGGAAAATGGACAAGTAGAGGTCACCAATAGCAAATTAGAAGGCATCCTCACCAAGGTTGTGAGAAGAAGTAGATAGAATTGGGAAGACATATTTGTGGATAACACTTGGGCCTATAATACAATGTGGAAGACAACTACTTGTTTCATCCCTTATGACTTGGTTTATGGACATAAGGCTCTGATCTCCATTGAGTTTGGGTATAATACTTTGATAACGGAAACACAATTGGATTTAGATGTTATAAAGGCACAACAAGAGAGGTTTCTCTAGTTAAATGGCTTGGATGAATTCAGAATGCAAGCCATCCTACACATTGAAGTTATCCAATTTTAGAGGAAGGTCTGGCATGATAGGAACATTAAGGACAAGGTTTTTTAAGAAGGGGAATGGGCTATGCTATATGACTCTAGGTTCAAGGAATTCAAAGGAAAATTGATAATAAGGTGGTTAGGCCCATACCTAATACAAAAATGCCATGACAATGGAGCTATTCAAATCAGGACCATTGATGAGGAATAGATTCACTTGCTTATCAATGGCTACGGATTGAAGGTTTACAGAAAGCCTACGTCCAGGGAAGAGTTCATCAGCACCATCAGCAGAGAAGTAAATGTGATTGGAAGTGTCATAGCTTCCAAGTCATAGCATTCCTAGATATTGTTTCTATTTGTGAAAAAAAAAAGCAAGAGGCCTGGATGAAAACATCCATGAGGCTCCTGAGGCCAACTCTTGCATTGAAAACCTCCTTGAGGCAACCCGGAAGTGAAAAAAGAAAAAAATAAAAGATCCCTAAGTGAAAACTTCCCTTGAGGTGCTCAGGGAAATCATATAAGTTGAAAACCTCTCTTGAGGTAGCTTGTGTGTCCCTCAAAAAACAAAAATCAAAGAAAAAAAGGATAATTCCATGATAGGGATCCACAACCCACCCATTAATAATTTCTGTCTTTTGCAGGTTTTGAGGACAATGGAAAATTGCAGAGCTATAGGGCCACATTCTCAAATTTCCATCCACTTTTACATCCATTCACTCCATACCCTCCATGAAAACGATGTCCTCACCACTCTCACCCATCCTCCTGGCTCAAAAACCCATTTTCAATCCCTCTCTGGATTGCTACAAGAAGCGTGTAACTACTACAGGAACATCATGTAGCACCATAGGAAAGTCCCAAAATTATATAGGAAGAGGATCCAATTGGGAAAATTATCATCCATGACCTATCCAAGGTTAATTAGGGTCCTCCCACCTTGATCCACCATTAACACATCCTCGCTTCACACAAAAATCACTATCTTTCAAAGCTAACCCTGATCCGAATGGAAAATGGCATCAAACCATGGTACTCATCCACCCATGTTATTCATCAACCCATGGAATTTACCCATGGTATTGTAAATGGCATTCGCTTGTGGTATTATGACATCCACCCATGGTATTCATTCACCCATGGAATTGGCCCGTGGTATTGTGACATCCACCCATGGTATTCATTCACCCATGGAATTGACCCATGGTATTGT
>APFE030012353.1:38815-78164 GCA_000404065.3 Pinus taeda
ACAAGTCTAATGTGTGCTTTGTGCAGTGTTTTTGGTCAATTTTGAGACAAAATTAAAGGTTTTAATGAGCACTTGGCAGCCAAATTCATGGAGGAACAAGAGAGAGGATTTGTAGGAAGGTTTCCCCTTCATTTATGGGTCTTTACCTCAAATTCTCCACCATCAGCTCAGAGTTCAAGGGCCACCACATCAATTATCACAAGGGCAGCCAAGCAAGTCAAGTAGGATTGTTGTTAACTACAAGTTTTGGCAGCCGAGTCCCTAAAGTTTAGGAGGACTGTTGGGGTCCTCAATTTGTATAAATAAGAGGGCTTATGGCCTCATTTTGGTTAGCCAGTAGTTAGTCACTTTGTAGGCAGAAGTTAGCTAGTTTGTAGTTCGATTTTAGTCATTTTTTAGCAAGTAGTTTAGCTCTGCATTTCAGCACATTTTCAAGTTTTCCTTGTGGACAGTTTTTGATGTAATTCTTCTTTTATTGCTCAATAAATATTAATCTAGCTTTGCACCAGCTCTAAATCTCTCTTAGGAGGCTGTAGCTCTTGGGGTTGGACCCATCTAAAGTGCCTAGTACCTTCATTGCTTACTTTCATGTGTCTTTGCTGCATTCTTAGAATAAAATCTGCTATTTAGATTTAAATCTTGCTTTGTTATTTAGATTGTTTTTGATGATTAAAAAGGATTTTTATGTTCAGATTGAGTTGATAGGTTATTAACAGGGAAGAGCTTCAGAAAAAGGCCATCAAGTACCTTTGATTTCACCTCTCCCTCAGTGGGATCAGGAGCTGGGACCAAGGTGACCTTGCTGCCAACAAAAACACAGTCTTTGCTTCACCATGCAATCATTAGTGTTCGATTTTTATTTGCAGAAGTTGGTTAGATGTTCAGAGTCTTGATTTCTTAGTTTGCATAGAATTTCACATTATTTCGTTGCAAATAAACTGCTGTTCATTTTCCTTGCTATTATTTAGGTCAAATTAGTTCAAGATAGATAGATCTTGGGTTTACATAGTCTTTGTTTGGTCAGTTTTAGAAAATTGTGTGAAGATCACCTATATTACCTCTCTATCTACCTTTCCTCCATTATATAATCTACTCCAACCCTTAATCCATGATTCCTACCCTTCATTTTCCATACTTTTCCCACCTTGCCCTAATTTCTACATTCTTGTGCATCATCACTTCTTCCATCCTTGAGCCAAATCCAATCGCTCCTTAGCCTCGTGCGCCAGGTCCTAAACCCCTTAACATCATTATCCAACCTCCATTTCCACTTTCCCACCATTTTCCCTCACTGATCCATCCTCCAAAATCCCATTTCTAAACATTCTGTAGAAATTTCTGAACATCCTGTAGAAATCTCTGAACATCTTGTAGAACCCCTGTAGACTTCCTGTAGAAGCTCACGAAAGTGATTTCTTGAGATTCAATCACTGTGAAACTCTCAGGAAGGGTGCTAGGGATCCCTTAGGACCTATTTTAACCTTCCCAACCTCTTGCAAGCATTTTCTCCCACCGATCCACCTCTGCACAGTCAAAAGCCAGTTAAAAGCACATGCATGATAGTTCTAACAACTTATTCAAAAATACACAAAGATGTTTTCTTCAGATAGAAGTAGCTTAGACACATTTATTTTACCTTCTTAGAAGTAATGGCATCTCTTTCAGTAGCTTGCATCCTCTTTTTGCATCAATAGGGCTAGCTGGTAAAATTAGGGTTTACTAGGGTTTACATTTCCTTTCAGCTTTTCAGTTTCTTTCTGCAAGTAGATTAGCTTCCTTTGAGTTAGCTTTCATCCATCAGTTAAAAGGCTTCTTCTCAAAGCTCATAGAAGTTGGCTTAAGTCCCTAGTGGACTTGTGCTAGTTGATCAAGTGACAGCTACGGCAAGAGCTAGTACTTGTGCATACAACACCATCGCTTCCAAGTTTATTACGAACTACCCGGTTGATAAAATTAAAGAAGGGAGTCCTAGGAATTGCAACATTATTGCTGCAATACTTTGGCCCACCACATGGTCAGTCTTTAGAGACTTACCAACAGAGGATGACAACAAAACCCTCACCTATGATGTTATTCCTTCTATTAGTGAGGAGGAGGTAAAACAAGAAGAAGAAGATACAGAGCTAGATGGGGATGAGATGGATGAAGAAGAAACTAATACAGAGGAGCAAGATGAAGCAAAAGAAGAGGATGATGTTGACACAAAGGAAGAAACTAATGGAGATGAGAAAGAATAGCACAAGGAAGAAGATAAGAAAAACAGAGAGGACAACTGCAGGAAAAGGAAAACCAACTAGTATATATGGCTAGCCTCTCCTTGGAGGCCATCCAGTGTAGGATTCTAGCTAAATCCTATGCTCTTTACCTCAGAGAACAATGGCTGCAATTTCATATTAAAACACTAGCACAAAGGGGCACCATGCCATTTTAGGACTGCAAGCAGTTTATTGATCTTTGTGATCAATGTGCACTAGAGGATAGGGGGCCAAAATGGCTGAGTATTACTTGCACAACATTTCCCTCATAGACATGAATATTTGGGATCCCAATGCAGAGCTAGGAGATCTACAATTAATGGCTTTTGCATCATCGATGAACCATGAGAAGTCAAGGGCTGCAGAGATGAAAAGAATATTGGCCAGAGAGAAGATGAACCTCTTTTCATCAGAGCTGAACAATCAAATCCCATGGCCCTAATCAACACCCATATTCTAATTGCAAATGATCCTTAGCTGGAACCTAGATATCTTGCTCCCAAAGAGCAAGTAATTTCACATTTTGAGGATATGTTTAGGCTACTAATAGATGATAATATACATGCCTACTAAAGGAGATGGAAAACACTACCACACATCTTGAAGACTAGAGAATATCACTCCCCTCAAAGGTTGAGAGAGGCACTCAATAGGGCGCCTATGTATAAGAAATCAATGCAAAGGTTGAAGGTCAATTGGATAGACCTAAAAATCAGTCCACCACTACTCCTAGGGATGCTAGAAGGAAGAAAAGAAGAAGAGGAAAAGAGGTAGTGGAAAGAAGTAGAAAGGAAAGCAAGTTTCTATAAACAAGAAAAAGAGGCCACAATAGACGCATGGGATGTCAGAGAGGCTACCAAAGCCATGAAGGACATGGACATTGACTAAGTTGCTCAGAGGATGAGCAACACTTTCAGTAGGGGGTGTTGCTGAGCCTCATCATTGGGTAATTATATGGGCCTTAATTGGCCTTAGTTCACCTCTTAGCATAGTCAAACCAACTATTCTCACACCTTATTGCATAATTTTGATTATATTTTGTTTATGACATGAGTTAGAGTTGGATATTTTTATTTGTGGTCTAATGTGCATGTAATGCAAGAATAAAGGATAAAAGCAAAGAAAAATGTAGGAATAAAAGGTAAAATCAAGGAACTATGCCAAAGACCTTGGTAAAAACTCAAATGGGACAAGAGAGAGCAATTATAGGAGGTAAATCCTCTTCATTTACTACCCCTCCATTCGAATATTCCTCCATCATCTCGGAGTGCAATCATCCATCACTTGGAAGACTGGAAGATAGCTGAGCAAGGGAAAGTGACAAAAACTAGTTTTTCTTGAGTTGGAGGCCAAGCCTCCCTAATGGGAAGGAAGTCATTAGAGACTTAATATGTATAAATAGAGAGGCTTAGGACCTCAGTAGGATTCAGATTTTCATTGTAAAATTATAATTTATTTCTGATCTGCAAGACTTGTGATAGTTTGTTCTCTAATCCATGCTTTTCATTATGGGTATGAGTTATGTTTTAAGCTAGCCCTGAGTTAACTTAGAGGGCTGAAGCTCTTGGGTTAGGGCTGTCGAGGAGTAAAAATGGTATTTTTCACCTCTATTTACCCTACATTAATTATCAATCCAGGGATGACTTGTTATCTCAAAGAGTGTACTCAGTCTGGGGCGGTCATTTGCCGGAGTAATGCTAGTACTATAGTGATTTTGCAACAGTAACTAGAGACTGGAAACAAGCTTCTAAATGTAATGGCAGGAACTGGAAATGTTTGTAACTAAATCATTCATTTAAAGAACTACAATGCTTTATCAGTCAAGGGTGCAGTAATAATAACTCTTCCCTTTGTAAACTAATGTAATTGAAAAGAAATTAAGGAAAAGATCATCAACCTGGGAACTAGGCAACAACTGTCAATGTTCACTACAGTTTCAGATCGTTCCGTGCACACCAAAGAAATGGTAATTCAAATAAAAGGAAAAGGGAAAAACAACTAATCTATTTAACAATAGTGAACATCAAAGCTTTAACCTACATAAATGATCGAAGCGGTAATTCTGGATTTAAGACCTCTGTGGTTTATTTCTTTTGACTTAGTTACCGGAGAATCCATAGTAAGAACCATTTTCTACTAGTGTTTTAAATCTCTACCAAGATCCATCATCAGGACTACTTGAATGCTTTATAGAAGAAGAGCTTAATTGAGAGATTAAATAGTAATGAGTAGAGTAAATTGAGGTGAATGTTGGCTCTCTTTTTTGAATAATAATTTTTTATTAATTATTGATGAGATGTCGGCTTTATTTATTTATTAATAATAAGATGAGCAATAATTTATTGAAATTGATATAATTTATTATTTGTCATATATTAAAAATTATATAATATAATTAAAATTAAATTATAATATTTTAATATTAGTTCCTTTTAATTTAAATATATTTTTTTTATTTTATTTCTTTATTTTATTTATTTTTATATTCTATTTTATTTTTTTGTTGAATTAGTCTACTTCTATATTAATACAAAAATATGGTTACATAGAGGCCTAGGCCTCAAGATCTCTTGCCCGTAAGACAGCATGCTTACAAAAATTGCTTGAAAAACTGACCTTAAGACCTGCATGATGACTTACTTTGAGACTTGAGATCACTGGAAACTGTAACTAAAGACTAGGACATATTAAAAGGAACAGTGCATCTGCTACCAAGACAGTGACCCATACATAGATTGACCCAAGACAGTGACCAAAGAGACTGGAGAATATCGCCCACGCAAAGGAAACAAGCGAGTCAAAAATTGAAAAAGACCTGATTCTAAGAACTAAAAACATGAAATGACTGTGGGTCTAGAAGGAATTGAGCGACCTCTTACAGTAGTTGAACAAAAACTAGAGGGTGCAGATCTGTTCAATCTTCATGTGATGTTGGAGGTGATTCTTCCACAATGCGGCAACTGAATTGGTCTGGGTCTTCAAACTCAGAGGGTTGCCCCTGTTTACTTGAAGGGCCACCACCTGCAAGAGCACTCAGACCTGCAAGAGTCCTTGGACTGGCATGGGTGGTCGAATCCATAGTGGCGGAGCCACCTAAATCCTTTCTCTGAGTGGTCGCATTCTGCGAGGATTCAATCTGACCTTCCATCCTTGGTACCATAGGATCCCCTGGACTGACAACCCCCGAAACCACTGTATCCTCACTCAACTCTACAGTTACAGATGCAATGAGGGAGGAATTTCCAAGAGTGCAAGGGAAGCAAAATCGAGCTAGATGAGAATTGGGCTGGTGAGAGCACACTTCGGTGAGGAAGAGCCCTCGACCCCTGCCACGACCGCTTCTAGTCAGAGGGTACCTATCAAAAAATAAATCCGAAGCCTCAAACAAAGGGTCCAAAGATGTGGAGGAAGGCTGGCGGGAGACATGGCCTCGGGAGCTGCCTCTTCTGCAACTCATCCTTGAGCGTAGTCATGGCATTTTGAAGTATGCTGGAGGAACAAAACAAACAGTTGTTGAGAGGACTGAGAGGGGGCGTTCATGGAGGATGCATAAAGGATTGATTGAAGCATAAAAGCCCTTGTAAATGTCGACGCCTGGATATAAAGACAGACCATACCCTGGACTATCTTCAACCGTGCTGAACCAGCCTGAGCACAAGGGAGGAATGAATACCAAGCAGAGCATCGTTACCAATACACTAACACGCTGGCGGGAGGAATTGAGTTGCGTTAATGCAACATTTAAGTTGATGGTATGAAATATTAATTATATTCTCATACGATGTTGGCTGGCGTATGTAATGAGCCACGTGCCCACTGTTCTCACTGCCAACATACTGCACTCTTGTTTATGCACCCAAATCCGGGGAATATAATATAATAATTATTACTAATATTAATTGTAATTATTATTATTATAAAAATAATATTAATTAATGATAATAGATTTCTAATATTAATATGAGTCAAATAATAAATAATATTAATCCTAGTATTGTATAATATTTAATATTTATTATTAATAATTATAGAATTATTATGATTGTTATAAATTAGAATTATATAATATATTTTAATAATTAGTTACTTTTAATTTAATTATGTAATTTTATTAATATTAATTGTAAATATTATTATATTAATTACAAAAATTAATTAATAATAATTATATTAATAAATTAATAGTTGATATATATTAATATAATAATATAATCCTGAATTATTTATCAATATTAATATATTATACAATTTTTATTATGATTTTATAAAATAAATATTATTAAAATATTTGGTATTGTATGCTATATTATTAGGTATTATTAGTGTAATTATATATTAAAACTTATTAAAATTATTAAAATGTGATTGATATCAATATAATAATAATATATTAAAAATTGATATGAAATATCAAGACCTTAATCAATTTTAAAAGTTGATAATTAAAATAGTAATTTTCAATTTTATTAAATAGTTTAACTAATTAATAGATTTTAAAATACTTAATAATCATGATTTTAATATAGTTAATATAAATAGTACAATTTATTCATAATTATCGTTGTAAATGTTAATATGTACTAGATTATTATATTTTATACCTTAAATTATTATAGCGAGTACTCAACTTACTAAGATTATGAAAGGCAGTGGGCTAGGGGGTGGGGGGAGAAAATTCTACCATAGAATGCTAAACTTGAGAAGTATTGGTGACCTTAATTTCTCTGATTAGGGGAAGCCAGCTTCCACTAATCTCCATACCATTGTCTCTGTTGAGATTATGTGGGTGTTTGATAATTTCAAGAGCTTCTCTGATCTTTCACCTATGATGTTGTTCTTCCTTAGCGATAATTGAGGCGCTTTCCAAGCAGACATGGTGCTTATTTTTTTAGGAGTGTTCTGCCAGGGCTGAAGTATGAGACCTTTCATTCTTAATATCAGCACCATGTTCCTTGAGTCTGGTCTGCAGGGAGGGACCTGTTTCACCAATGTAGCTTTTTCCACATGAGCAATCAATTTTATAGACTCCCTTAAGTTGATGTCTATCAATATTATCCTTGACAGATCTCATACCTTGCCTAATAGTTTCAGGTGCTAAGAATTGCGTGCTTATGTTTTTCTTCCTTAGGATTTTAGCAATCTTATCAGTAACTCCATGAATATAAGGTAGAAAAACCCTACCACACTGAGGCTGGTCTCGGGCCTTAGGTTCACGTGATAACATCCTTTTCTCGACTTTCTCTATTGCTCTTTGAATCTCATTTTCTTTGTAGCCTATACTCTTAAAGGCTGAGACTAAATGCTTCTTTTCTTCATTTAGATGTTCAGCGTCAGAAATTTGAAGGGCCCTGATAGCAAGAGTGTTTAGAACACCAAATTTCTGGGTTGGGTGATGGTGGGAATTAGTGTGGAGGTAGTTTTTTGTATGGGTTGACTGTTGGGTCCCTATAATACTAGTGATTACCCCATTACTATTCTAGTTGTACCCCTTATTAATATTGTTGTGCACCTATTGTCCCCATATTGTTATTACTGTGCCCCATAGAATCCCTCCATTGTTATTTTTGTGGCTTTATATTATTATTGTTAGGTTAGCTGGGTTATATTGAGGTTCCTTAGACTCCTATATATAGAAAGGAGGTTTTGTCATTTGAATCATCCAAGAATTGTTCATTTATGTAATGTAAAGGAGGTTGCCCCCTCGAAGAGGCTAAATTCTAAGGCGTTGATCTATCTTTTCTATCTTTTTTTGAGCTGGTTTCATAACATAGCATAAAATCAAATCCAATCTACTTAAAAGGTCAAGGAGTTCTAAGCTATCAAATGTAATATCACACCTGATATAGGAAATAAACCATTAGTTTTGCTAACATAAACTTCAAAGAGAAATACAACCGAAGCCTTGATGTTGTTGATCTCCTTTGCGGTATCCAAGTCCTACTACACGCCTTTTCAACACTCTTTTTTTCATCTAGCTTGACATGAAATGACTTCCAAGCTCTAATTCTCTCTCCTCATGCTTTAGCTACCAAAGACTAGTCTTTTGTCATCTAAGACTAATCTTCTTCTATCAAAAGCTAAAGATTTCATAATTTTGTAGTTGGTTCTATCTCTCCACCACTTTCACTATGTGTTGTATTGTCTAACCAAAATGGGTAAGAGGAAGCGGTTTATATAGGGAGAGGAGGATAAGAATGAGATCCACTCAAGGGGGAAGAAGGTCTTATCTCCTTGGGAAGGTCCACTTTTAAGGGGGAAAGAACCTTATATGGAGTTCTTGACCCTTATCCAACTAAATGAACATCCAACACATCGCCACTAGAAGTTTCTAGATGTGAAACTCTGTTTCCTTTTATAAAAACTTTCCAGAAGTAGACTGGCATGGGTATTGGGCTAACAGTAGCTCCGATCGGCATGGTCACATTGTAAAACTCTGGCACCGATTTAGGCGAGACACTGGGAACGAGCGCTGATCTTAAAAAATTGGTTTTAAGAAGGATTCTCTAGAAATGTTCTGAAGGGAGTGGGGACTACTTTCTTCAAAATTCAAGGGATGCAAAAGCATAGGTTTCATGGTGAAGGTATAACAAAGTAGTCACTACTGGGGTTCTTCGGGATCAGGAACGGGGAGTGACAACTTACTGTGTAATAGATGCCCACTAAAGCGTGAAGTCAGAGTTGAGAGCGATGGTTGAAATGCTTTAAGATGGAGTGAGGACTTGGAATACCAACATCGGAAGACCTGCAACTCAAACATACATGTACATATCTGAAATCTGATAGTCATGCCTGAGAGGCATATAACAATACATGAATCCATGGTATAGGTGCAATTATCCATAAAAAAAAGATATGTGAATGGAACCTTTGCATGGACGCAACCATCCAACTAAAGGGATAATATGAAATAGATCCACGACATGGGTGCAACCATCTAATTGAAGGGATCATATGAAATAGATCCACAGCATGGGCGCAACCATTCATCTAAATAATCATGAATGACTCATTACTCCTCGCAACCTGGACTTTTGTGATCTAAGCCGAGGGTCTTGTGCTCCAACATGACCCAATCAAAGTACAAATTCTAACATGTGAATAGATGTGCTGAAGTTGAACATGCTAGAAAATCACTTTATTATCAGCCAATGATGTGAACCGTTAACAAGCGCAAGAAATACCACCCATAATGTCAATGGCTCTCAAGGGACTATCAGTACAATTCACAAAGTGTGAATAAGGAACTGAAGTCAAACACTCGTGAAATCATTCGATTGAAGGCCAACGATGAGAACCTGTCGTCAAGTGCGAAGAACTTGCTATTGATGCATGCAAGCTCTAAGGTACTGGAAGGGAGTTTCTAGATCAACTTCCTGGATAATGAGCTGAAGTTGACAGGAAGCGATCCATCGAAGGAAGTTCATAATGAATGCTTCATCATCGACATGAAATGGGAAACATAATGAATGAGAGTAATCCAAGATAGTGACATATGATCATATAATGTACAGGTAGGAATACGTCTCTTGAACATGTGGATGACACGATTCCGGATTTTGGCAGCATTTGACATCATAGGATCAGAGGTCATGGTGATGTGGCAAAGATCATATGAGAGGTTTAAAATGGATAAACCAAAACTTAGGGAGGCAAGTACAGAGTGAGGATGTCCCAAAACCTGACACAAACAACATATGAGTGCTAATGTTCAAGAGCGACATGCTGCCTCAAGTGAAGAATACAACTGATGAAATACTTCCAATTTCCCCCCACCATTTTTGGCGAGTACCCTAGTTATTTTTACACAAGCTTGACGGGGATAACATATGCTTGTTATATAAGTCCATCCTTCGGATGGATCCATCCTAGTAAGTTTTACGAGCCCTAGGAAGGAGTATCTCGGTCTTGTCATAATGACAAGTCCTATGTTGTTTAATCTTTTAACGAGTCTGACAAAGGTGAAACTCAGAATCTTTCTCATGTTTAGAGAGTTTGAAAAAGACAGGGAAAAAAACTCCAAGGGTCCCTTTTCGTAAAGTTGTCCCTCGAGCTCGAAAAGGTAGAAAACAATACTTGAGAGAACCTCCTAGCCATGTTCGACTAAGGTGTACCTTTTTCGTAAATAGTTTACCCCAACCTGAAAAAGGGGTAAACGTATGCTGGGTAAACGACATTTCACAGCCTTTAACAAGTTCAAAACAACAAGAGCTCGACAATCTTTTCATATTTTGAGAGTCAGAAAAGAGCTCAAAGATGACTCCTTGCTTTTATTTTCTTTAACGAGTCTAAAACGAAAAAATAGTCAACAATCTTTTCATTTTTTACGAGTCAGAAAAGAGCTTAAAGGTGACTCGTCCTAGAGGAATGAGTGGTATAAAGAGTAGCAACTGGTTCTGGTTATGGTGGAACTGGTAAAAAACTGAGAGGTCAAGAGGCTGGCTAGTAAAACCACTCATCGTTGCAGTTCCTCAAGAAAGGGTAAAAAAAGCAAGTGAAAGCGAATGATCAGCCAAAGAGATGGTGACAATGGAATGAAAAAAACCAAGGCTCGTCTGGCAAAAATCGGTTGATAAAAGCGGCAAACATGATATGTATATTGGGCTTGGGTTCATTTTTACACAAGCTTGAACCATGGGGAACTCTGCTTGAATTCGGTTTCATGTTTACACAAGCTTGAAACGAAAAATTGTTCCTGAGTTTGGTTTACATGCGCCCAGCATAACGACTCAATTCGAGGTACATGCCCCCCAAGCTTCATTTCATTTAGCTAGATGGATGGAATGAAGGTTCACTTTCGAGATCCAAGAAAGATTCGACTGGGATTTTACAAGGTCTTAATCAAATACTCGATGTGGAAAAGGGAGTTGTTTCATTTTTTAACGAGGCTGACACAATAAAAGAACTATCCTCGGACATTTGTTTCATTTTTTTAATGAGGTAGATACAGGAAGAACCTATCCTCAGACTCCTTGATCCATTTTTTAACGAGCTTGACACAAGACAAGGAACTATGCTCACACCCCTTGTTTCATTTTTTAATGAGCTTGACATAAGACAAGGAACCCTGCTCTGGCCCCTGTTCATGGACCATACGAGAACATGGCTCCCAAGAGGTCCTCACTAGACGGGAGAACCGCGTATAGGAGGAATACATGTCAACTGGTACCAATGACAGATTGGGTTCCAATGCCCCTAGTACATAATGTACTATACCATCTATGTGATCATCAATAGATGTGGAGACGGAATGGGTAGCCACATAATTGACCTGTGGCGAGGAGGGCTACTTGCAAATAAGAACCAATAGGGGATGATGGTTGCATAAGAGGCACTTGGTGACCAATGAATGACAATTAATCAATGGTCGTTATTCTCCCTTCGTGTGGAGAACAAACCACACAGAAAAGGGAAGAACCAAGAGCTCCCATGACATAAACATAGTCGCATCCAAGGAGAAGATTGAAATTTAAGATACCTTGGACTTCCATCACATCTATGTAGACGATCTTTCCTCCCAAAGTAATAGGGAACTTCAGAAGGATCCCTAAGGGTTGACTGGTTCCTCCGTTGAAAGCCAAAAGATTCTGGGTGACAGGCACAAGCTGTGGGGAACCCAAATCTTGCCAAGTAGTAGAAGGCATGATGTTAACAGATGCCCCTTCATCTAATATAGTGCTATGTACTACCATATTATAGGCTTGTATCGTAATCTGAAAGGCACATAAGATGGACGGTGGAATGCAGTCAATTGACTCCAATCAAAAGAAACAACAAAACTACTTGGTGGGGGTATCATAGGATTTACCCCATGCTTTACAAGAATACAAGAAGGGCTCTCCTGAACAACTAGGACGGGAGGGCCACTCTTTGATTCATGAGAATATAAAGAGATGAGAAGAACATGAGCAGTATGATCACTACTCTATTCGGAAATATAGTGAACAACTGAAGGTGGGGCCAAGTCGACACTCTTTTTGACGAATGGTTGGTCGGAACTGACATAAGGGAGTCATGCCTAGGAAGAGCAGGATGGGAAAGAGATGAATCCAACTCAATCTCTTTACTAACTAGGAAAGGGTCATAAGAAAGTCATTGATAACCAACAGGGAGTTGGGTTTGAGGAGCTGTAAGGTTTTCCAAAATTTTGGAAGCTTATCCATAAGAGGACAAAGGTGAAGGAGATGTTTTCCTTCACATAACCTACAGGGGAATCTAATCTTTCCCTTCTTCTTACCATCATTAGCTGAAGGCGTAGCATCGACATGATCTCGAGAGGTCGACGGGGATGGTCGATTCAAGTCTTGAGACCATACCTCTAAGACTCTGGGAATGCCAATATAGTCTCGAAGGACATGGTCATCCTTACACAGCTTGCAAGGGAATCTGATCTTCTGTGGAGGATTAGGAGGTTTGTCTACAGGAGGGACATTTGGAGTAACGACTGCATGATCAGCCTCTCGCTTATCTGACTTCTTCTTCTTCTTCTTATTCTTAGCCTCTTGGTTACTGGATTTCAAACTTTCACCAGGTGAAGTAGAAGAGGAAGGTGAAGAAATAGGGGAAGAAGGTGAGAGGTAAACCTTAGAATCAATGTGATGTGGTTCAAATGAAGGAGATGGCTGGGTAGGAGTTGGGACACTCAGGACCACCGAGGTAAAAAATAACCAGATAGGTAAACCAATGGTTAACCCAGGGAGGGACAACATTGTCATATAAGGAGCACTAGTGTTTCCAAAAGAAGGAAAAGGACCAGGATTCCCATCCGAGGGGAATCCTTGACTGGATTATGGAAATGTTGCCATTGGAATTGACCCTAAAGAATCACTAAGGAAGAAAAGTTTGACTAGGAATATTTCATGGGTAGTTAATTTTAAGACACTGAAACAAAACTTTGCCTTTTCATATTTTAAGAGTCGAGAAAAGGGCGTAAGGTGACTCTAGTCTCTTTCGGAGTTAACAAGCTCGAAAGGATGAGTGCTTGATGATCTTTTCAAATTTAATGAGTAACCAACACGATTGTCAGGCTAAAACTAGCGTTGATTAGCTTGATCGACGCGATTGTTTGGTTGAAACTAGCGCTGATTGAGGGATTCAAAGAAAAAAATTAAAAAAAAAACTTCACACAAGGCTAGACTTAACACATCAGAGGGTGGGATAGTGTCTGTATGCCTTCAAACATGTTAATACAGATCTAGAAGACCATAAATAAACAAACTAGACACACAAGTAGAAAAACAGAGTGATGAAAAGGAGATGTATTCCCTAGTGGAGTTTCCAATTTGTAGTGTAGGAATATCCTCTCTGCGGACAAAAATGATCCCTCTAGCCCAAGACAGTGGGTCTAGCCACAAACAAGACAATCTAATGTAAATTTCCTTAGATTAGAATCGAATAAGAGGGTCTACCTCTTATAACACTAATCGACTTGATGGTGACCTTGCTTCCTTGCTTCAGCTTCCTTTCCTTCCTTTTGTTCAAGTACCTGAAACAAACATGCAAGAAAGAACAGCAAACATGATGTGTTTGGCGAAATGCATGCCATGATTAGGATGAGTTTGGTCAGTTACTAGTTCAAGTTTTTCATTAGAGGCCTTGTCTTCTTGTTAATTATTATTCTTAAGAGTTTCATCAAGCTTTGGGCAGAGGACCGAGTCCTAGCCCTAAAAAATTGGCTTAGATTTAAGGGTCATTGGCATAAAACTGCCTAAAAAAGATTACAATCACATGGAGTCCTTGTTGTGGGAGTGAATGAAGGATTTCATTTGCATGGAGGGCTTATCATGGGAGTGATTGGGGGTCTATTTCAATTAAAAAGAAAGTTAACTCAGGGGTTTGGCATCTAGAGTGGTTGTTTAGCGCCTGGGGTCCTGTAGCTCCTGAGGAAGGTCAATTTGGTTTTTGTGTGTCGATTCCACTTCCTTAATTATGCATGGGGAGTTGAATCATATCATACTAACTCTTCATCACATGTTTACCTCGGTGGATCGGTTAGCTAGGGTAAATGTGGGAGAAGTGTGTTACATTATTATTGTGTAATTTCAAATACCTAACATATGTGTTTAGTCAAAATAGCCCATATTTACTAATATTAATCTTGCAAAAAACTAAATAGTTTTTTTTTGGAGATCATTGGATTCATTTGAGGAACTATTTGGAATCCTTAATTTTGTTACAGGGCTTACAATTTTTTTTCTTTTATGTACTGTGTCAAGAGAAGCTAAGGAATGTATTTTTATTTTTGCTCAAAATAAAAACTATGAGTTTTCCTTAGAAAAGAAAAAAAAATTATATATATATATATATGGGTGTGTAATAGTTTTGGGTCATCATCTTTGAATTTATGTTAGTCAATGATTGAAGGTTGATCATCAATCATTAACAACACCTCGTCCATCTCGTTTAGTATTCCCTTATGGAATCCCCGCCTTGCAAGAAGATAGAGAGAATGCATGGTACCTTATCACATTGTTCATATGGCCAAATATGCCTAGATTTTTGCCTTCCCCATCCCCATCAAATGCAAATGTGATAATGATCATATGTTCTAAGTGCCTTTCTTTGCATGTACTATACAACTTCAGAGAGTGTCAAATTTTCTTTTATGTTTGTTATATGCAAATTTTACCTATGAAGTTTTTGAGACTTAAATTTTGAGTATGCAATTTTACACTACAACAAAATAATCAAAGAGAATATTCACCCCACCTCCACCACCGAAAATATAAAATAAAAGAGATCACAATGATAAATATGTGAGTTGTATATTTATATCATCAAATAAAGCATTGTATAAATCATAAAATATATCAACCACTATATTTTACATAATACATATTCAAGTCACATTGCATCCACTGATTTTAAACTTCTTATGATTGCAATGTTCTAAGGATGCCATCTCTATATTGATTAAAGGTTCAAGTTGATTTTTTTTTTTTTTAATATATATATATATTATATATTATATATATATATATATATTATTTTTGCAAAAGCCCCAAAGCATATGTGTAGGAAAAATAATATACTGACCAATATCCATTAAAATGTATGAATTCCATGCACTCTAGTTCCTCAGTGTACTTCCACTTTAAATTCAAGGTTTTCATCACTCTAAATTGAATAATATGCAAGCAGGTTTTAGCAGTGAATAGAAAACCTAACTTTTTTCCTTCAGTGGCTATGATATCTTTTATTATTAATATTTTTCTAATAATTCTAATACAACATAAACCCAAATTTAAGAAAATATATCCAAAGATTCACAACTAGTAAAATAAGCTATCCACGAATTTTTGTTGCTATGAATATAAAAATTATACTATATAATGCACAATTAATTATTGTTTGTTATTAAGTCATAACTATACACCAATATTATTTCTTACTACAATTCTCATTCATTAATGATTTTTACAGACATTGTTTATATGTTGAAATTGAAATAAATATAAATATACATGGAAAGGAAACCCATTACCTAAATGAGAGAATAATCCTTAAGAGGATTCAATCAAGGATAAACTTTATAAATTGTGTTTTACAAATACTACAATAATCAAATAAACCCAATTAAACACATTTTATTCTTATGATTTGATTGTAATACAACTCTTAATTCAACCTATTGTGGTGAAATAAAAAAACTAGAAATAATAGTAATAATAAAAAACATTTATGGAATGTTACATTAGAATTAATTAATTAATTAATTTAATTCATAAATATAATAATAAAAATAACTATCTCCATTATAAAATTAAATTAATAAATGAAAATTCTCGTCAATTAAAAAACCTAATATTATGATTTTAATTATTATATATATATATATAATATAATAATAATTATTTAAATAAACAATATAATTATTGTATTTTTAATCCTAACTTCTATTCTTATTAATCTAATATTATAATATTATATATATATATATAAATTAATGTTTAAACCAGCCATTGAAATTATTTCATTCATTTATATTATTTAACTTATAATAATAATAAAATAAAATTAATAATAATAATTTGTCCTGGGTTCTAAGATCAAAATTAGCCGTTGGAGTCTCTGCTCAGACTATTTAACATGCTAAGCTGGATCGGTTTCTTCAACTTGTCCTGACAATGAACCACACTGGTTGGTTCGAAACGCATCGACAAATGTCTGTCTATATGTGATTTACGCTAAAGTTATTCTTTCAACTATTATGGATCACATAAGCCTCAATTCAACAAATGTTACATTGTTTAATTTCTCAACAGTTATAGTTTCATTAAAAAAATTAAAAGAAACCCTAAGTTATCTGTAACCTAAAAGTGTTTCTAAATTGCACATAGTTAATCCATTCTGTGTGGAGTGTCCAAATAATTGGAATCAAATTAAAATGTTTTTTTGGTACAAGAGCAAAATATTATTGATTAGTGTTTGATTTGTTATATTAAAGATTGATTGGCTCACTTAATCATATATAATGGAACTTGTTGGCTATAAATAACCTTGTTTTCATCTTCCTAAAAAATACCTCAAAATGTCATGTAGGAACTTATTAAATAGCGAAAATAGTCCAAAAACGACAATAAAATATCTATATTACATACATACATCCTTTTTCATACTCTTGATTACATTTATATTGCATATATATATTTGATAAATTCATATATTGTTTAGAAAAAAGAAGTGAAAATAAAATATTTAGTTAGATCCATGGCTTATGAATATGTTTTGTTCGTTCGCCTTCTTAATTTGTTGTAATTTTCCATATGCTGGGGTCCACTTCCAATCCAATCTTTAACAAATTATCTACTTCTTGATTTTTGTTATTGTATACATGATTGAAAGAGATGTTGCAACAATTAGTTTTGAAGTCAAACATCTCCTTTTATTCATTTTATAACAAGCATAAAGTCACCGTATACATGTAGGTGTGTAATCCCTTGTTCTAAACCAAGTTGTAGAAATAACTTTAGCCATCAATTCTCTGAAATTATTTGTAGTTGATATTAGTTGTGATGACCATTTTTTCCTTAGCCTAAAACTCAAATCCAATATAATACACCTACCTTACACCTCATTTTGCTTACTTTATCCTTATTTTGGTTTAAAAATATATTGTTTAAACCATTTTTTCTTAAATTATGAATTTTCGACAAAAAAATTGTGCATCAAAGAAAAAAATCTAACCAAAAAATTATCAGAAAATCAAACTTTTTGCAAATGCTCACTTATTGTAGTACTTGCAAGACCACTGAGCAAAACCTAAAACATGGGTTTTATTCTGTGGGACCTTGTCAAGGCCATGTTTATTTTGCTAATATTGTTCTTAGAATGTTTTAATTAGTTTATTTTAAGTGATTTTCACTTTACATTTTGATGATTCCATTGCTTCTGTTTTGCTATCATATTTCTAATGATTATAATTTTGCTTGATTTCAACTTACAATTTTAAAGTTGTGATTCTTTAAAGTTTAATAATTTTCACAACCTAAACATAAAATATGTAAATATGTATTTATTATATTATTTAAAGTGTAAATAATATTAATTTTAATGTGTAAATAATTTTTAGCTAAAGTTAATTATTATTTAATTAATTAAGTTAATTTGATTTAATTAATAACTCAATTAAATAAATTATTATTTTAAAATATAATCTTATTTACTATCTTATATGTAAATATTAAAACCATCGAGTTCAAGCTATCTATATATATATATATAAAATAAAAATATTTTTAGAACAACTGCAGCTGAGAGCACATATATCAGCCCGAGAGTTTTATCTCGGGTGTTTTCGTATGATGCTCCATCATTTTTTTTGAGATAAAACTCTTGGATTATGTGGAGCATCATACACAAAACACCATATATTAAGTAGGAGGCATTGAGTTAAATATGAAAAGGGGGTTGCATGCGTTTGTTGTTTATATGATAATGGAGAGGGGCTTTCATTCCCCACTTAGGTGGATCCCCTCCTCCATTACTCCCTCCTTCCACCCTATGCATTCTCCCTCACACACATGTCATTCTTCTCCATTAAAGCATGATAAATTAAAGTAACCCCTTATATATATATATATATAATATATATATATATATATATATATTATTTTGTAATATTTTATATTTTAATTTATTAAAACAAAAATTAAACGTGCCCAAAAATTTGTTTATGAATAGAATTCAAATTGTTTTAGCACTCCAATTTCACAGGGTGATATCTCAAGTTCCAAATATGCTAATCAAAAGTGTGGCATATAAGAGAGTTGAAAGCACATATGTGTGAGAAGTACATGTAAACCCGCTAGGGCTATGGACACTCGCTGACAGCAGACTATGCTTGTATGGTACCAAGACACCTACATCGGGGCTATAAATGCTCGTGGGCAACGAAACAATGTCAGGAAAGATATGTAATTTCATACTTAATAGATGCATACTAATCCTTAAAACCTCCTTGCTATCTTTGCCAATAGTAAGGAAAAGATAAAATAATAAATATTCCCTATATTTGGATTCATTGTTTTAGAACTTGACATTCAAGTGCTTTTATTTTTAAAAGACTCTGTCTTACTTAGATTCATCTTATGTGAGACATTTGGGAATGGTGTAATATGCAAGGATATCTATATATCTATATATATATATATATATATATATTTGATCTTTTATAAATTTAGCCTTATTATTCTAAACAAGAGTTAACTGCTTCATCTACATGTGTCATCAATTGTTGAGGCCTCAACACCTCCCCGTAATTTAGTCTGAAAAAATCATAGGGATTCCATGTTTATTTTGTTAATATCGCTCTTTAAATGATTTATTTCGCTTTATTTTGAATGATTTAAACTTTTCTTTGATTTAAGTTTTGATGATTCCTTGATTTTGTTTTGCTACCAACTTTCCAACAACTATAATTATGATTATGACTTACGGTTTTAAAGTTGTGACTATTCAAAATTTCGTCATTATGCATAAAATATGTAAATGTATATTTTATTATGTTTTCATAAAGTGCAAATAAAATTAATTTTAAAGTGTAAATATTTTTATTATTATATTAGTTAATTTATTTTAGCTAATTAAGTTAATTATTGCTTAATTAATTAAGTTAATTTAATTTAATTAAAGTTAATTAATTTAGTTAATTAACTTAGTTAATTATTTAATTTTATTTGTAAATATTATTTTTTTTGTGTAAAGGTTCGATTGTTTCATTACTTAAAAAAAAACATTACATAGAGAGTTTCTTTGTGCTACTTGTTTGCCTGAAGCGAAACTAGCCCAGTAGCACAAGTTCAAAATCTTGAGATTACATTGTCTTCTTTTGACCATGATCTCTGAAAAACATAAAAAGGCTTGAGGAACTATGAGACAAACAACAGGAACACAAGCCTATCATATCTAAGCAAAAATTTAAAGATTTGGGGGTACCCACACCATCCAAAAAAATGATTCTTAGAGACTATAAAGAGTAACAAACTGTCACCATGTAATTTGAACTGGTTGAGAAAAATATGAATGGAATGAAGTTGATGCAAAAGGCCATTGAATACCTGGAGCCTAATGCATTGGGCCAATTAATTCCTATAAGGCCATTCCAACCATAAGCTACTCCTCCGATGTTGACATGAGTGCACAACAATTCCATATTGCACCAAGCGAGGGATGCCTCTGCCGAAACCAGAATTATCTACAACTTGGTTGAAGGATGCCGCAAACCTCCAACCACATCGTCACCCCACAGAGTAGACCCTAGAGCAAAACGAACCTTCCTCGAACACTGAAGAGCAATATGAGGAGCCGAGCACTAAGGACTAAGCCATGAACAAACACCGCATCACCTAATTATTAACGAGAAATGTGAAACCAAGCATAGAGACAACCAAAAGAGGGAGGACCTTCTAGGTAGCCTCCTCACCACAATGAGACAGGAAAGCTTGTGCAACAAGCGAACCAACACTATAATGTGGGTTGGCCAAGTCAACCCCCAAAGGAGCCAGGAGAATTCAACTGTAATGAGAATGCCTGACATCAAATGGAGAGCCATAGAAATTCACCATATCCACGAGAGCCAACGAATGCCCACAATAGGTCCAATGAGTGAGTGCATGAAGGCTAAGATAAAATTTGGCATGGTTGTCGGCCATCCACATGACTAAACATAAACCAAAGGAGACACTTTTGCATATGATTAGTGGAGATATATTTGTAGGAGAAATTCTTTGTCGAATATCCTCAAGCATACAACAAGAGAGCACTTCTTGATATCATGCTTTGCCATTATTCTTTTACACACCCTGATGTACTCGCCTCTCGTTGCAGTGATGGTTCGTTGCACTTGGGAATTTAACCTATTGTACATTAGAGTGATCAGAGCCGCATGACCGACTAGGTGGCATGTGGTTCGAAGGCAGTGTATTATTACTATGATGTTTAGCATGGATCAACACCCACAATGGGGATAATTTTATTATTATCTAATATGTAAATATAATAATAATATTTTATTTAAAAACCACTGAGTTCAAGCACTTCCTATATATATAGGCTTAAGTGAGAAAGAGTGCATAATGTGGAAGGAGGGAGTAATGGAGGAGGGGGGCCACAAGTGGAGAGTGGGACCCCCTCTCCACTACCATATAAACCAGAAACACATGCATACCCCTTTTCATATTTAATTCAATGCCTCCCACTTAATATATGATGTTTTTTGTATGATACTCCACGTAATCCCAAGAGTTTCATCTCTGAAATTTTCGATGGAGCACCATACGAAAACCCTGAGATGAAACTCCTGGAGTGACAAATGTTCTAAAAACATTTAAAAACATTTATATTATTTAAAAACATTTGTCACTCCAGGAGTTTCATCTCAGGATTTTCATATGGTGCTCCATCGAAAATTCCTGAGATGAAACTCTTGGGATTACGTGGAGTATCATACAAAAACCATCATATATCAAGTGGGAGGCATTGAATTAAATATGAAAAGGGGGCTGCATGCGTTTTTGGTTTATATGGTAGTGGAGAGGGGGTCCCACTCTCCACTTATAGACCCCCACTCTCCACTTATATGCCCCCCTCCTCCATTACTCTTTCCTTGCACCTTATGCACTCTTTCTCACTTAAGCCTCATTCCACTCTGTTAAACCATGAACCACTAAAGTAACCCATTTTTATATTTACTTTATTATTATTATTTTTATTGTTTTAAGATAAAATTTGGCATGGTTGTCGGCCATCCACACGATTGAACATAAACCAAAGGAGACACTTTTGCATATGACTAATGGAGATATATTTGTAGGAGAAATTCTTTGTCGATATCCTCAAGCATACAACAAGAGAGCGCTTCTTGATATCATGCTTTGCCATTATTCTTTTACACACCCTGATGTACTCGCCTCCCGTTGCAGTGATGGTTCGTTGCACTTGGGAATTTAACCTATTGTACATTAGAGTGATCAGAGCCGCATGACCAACTAGGTGGCATGTGGTTCGAAGGCAGTGTATTATTACTATGATGTTTAGCATGGATCAACACCCACAATGGGGATAATTTTATTATTATCTAATATGTAAATATAATAATAATATTTTAATTAAAAACCACTGAGTTCAAGCACTTCCTATATATATAGGCTTAAGTGAGAAAGAGTGCATAATGTGGAAGGAGGGAGTAATGGAGGAAGGGGGCCACATAAGTGGAGAGTGGGACCCCCTCTCCACTACCATATAAACCAGAAACACATGCATCTCCCTTTTCATATTTAATTCAATGCCTCCCACTTAATATATGATGTTTTTTGTATGATACTCCACGTAATCCCAAGAGTTTCATCTCGGGAATTTTCGATGGAGCACCATATGAAAATCCTGAGATGTAACTCCTGGAGTGACAAATGTTCTAAAAACATTTAAAAACATTTGTCACTCCAGGAGTTTCATCTCAGGATTTTCATATGGTGCTCCATCGAAAATTCCCGAGATGAAACTCTTGGGATTACGTGGAGTATCATACAAAAACCATCATATATCAAGTGGGAGGCATTGAATTAAATATGAAAAGGGGGCAGCATGCGTTTTTGGTTTATATGGTAGTGGAGAGGGGGTCCCACTCTCCACTTATAGACCCCCACTCTCCACTTATATGCCCCCTCCTCCATTACTCCCTCCTTGCACCTTATGCACTCTTTCTCACTTAAGCCTCATTCCACTCTGTTAAACCATGAACCACTAAACCAACCCATTTTTATATTTAATTTATTATTATTATTTTTATTGTTTTATATAAAATTTGTTTTTGATATTTTATATCTAATTTATTAAAACAAAAATTAAACATGCCCAAAAAATTGTTTATGTATAGAATTCAAACTTTTTCAACACTCCAACTTCACAGGCTAACATCTCAAGTTATAATGCACCAAATGAGGCAAATAAGGGCTCATTAGAAAGATATTTCCGAGAAGAAGAATATGGAAGTTATTATTTTACTAGATTTGGTCATTTACTGCCCCAAAAAATCAGCATAATTCAAAGATTCGAATTTGCAACCAAAATTACTTTTTTGAGTTTGTTTTGGAGAGTTTTCATTTGCCTAGAGTTTCTAGTTGTTTTCCATTCATTTCAAATCACTCACCTGCCAAATAAATCCCTATAAGAAGCAATAAAATCCATGGGTTTTATTTGAATTAATTTATTAAATTAAAATTTAATTTGAATGTTGTTTTGACAATTTTTCATTTTGGGTTTTTTGTGCAATTTTTTTTATTTTTTATTTTTTAATTTTTATTATTTATTATTTTTTAATTATAATTTTTGCAGAGTTTGTTGGAGAAGATAAGGATCTGGAGCTTTAGGGGATTAATAATTGGAGCAGCAGAGAAGGAAAAGGGATTTTTACAACCCCGAAATAAGATATCAAAACAACTTTGTAACTGACTTTCTTTTTGGGCATTGGATTTATAAAATTTTAAATATGAGCTTTGAAGAAGAGCAAAGGGTTCCAATTTACGAAAAGAAGAAGCTTTTTACACTACCATAGGGGTTATATCCTTGGAGGAAATTGAATATTTTGGGCCATGGTAAGGGATGTATTACAACTCCAAAAATTTCATGTTATCATGATTTTTTTTAGAATTTTATGTACCTAAGAAGCTTTTAGTAGACATGCAACTCTTGTGCACTATTGTCTCAATTAAAGGCTAAATGATAGTGTAGGGACTATTGTTAAGATTCAACCAGATGAACAAATTTCTTGTAAATTCTAAAATGCAATTGCATACCTGATTCTCCCATCAGGTGTCAGTCCATGTTGCTTCGAGTTTTCTGCTTACGTTACCAAACCAACCGATTCCTCCATGCCTATCTGGGATCAACCTCTGCGGTTCCCAGATCCAGAGGACTTCAAAATGGAAGTCCACTGGTCCTCGTGCCCAAAACTCCAAGAGCAACTCAAAATTTCCCAGTTTTCAGTTCAAAATCGAGCCCCTAGCTCATCGCTCAAACAAATTTATTTTTAATCACGGTTCTTTGTATTTCCTCCTCCCTGCACTATATTCCAAAGGTGAAGGCAATCTTCTGTTCCCAAAAACTGATTTTCCCCCCCTTTTCATGCTTTCCTTCTGTCTTTGTATATCATTCCTTGGCGGTCACTGCCTCCTACCAGCGAACCCATCGCTTCCTTACATGGTGACACCTTCCCTCCTTTGTAACGTGTGACTCTATTTGTTCAAAGCTACAGGGATATTGACATGTGTATTAGGTTTACCTTTAGGATTTTTATTAGTTTTATATAAATGCCCTTAGTTTATAATATGTATTTTATTTTGATTTAATTTCACATTTTGATAATTTATTAGTATACTTTATTAATATTCTGGGATATATAAATATATAACCATATTTGTAATTAACTTAAATTTTACATTTATTTCTTTATAACCATATTTACTTTAGACTTTTAAATTTATATCATTGAAATTATTTAGGGTATTTTCTCCTTAATTATGGCGCATTAAGCAATATGTTTGGTGATGGGTGAGGGTGTAACTTCTATCTGAAGCAGTGTCGTGATATTCAACATTTATAGTTAATTTAGAATATATATACTAGTGCAGTACATGCGATACATGCATATGTAGCTATCATATGCATGCATCGTATGCATGCTAATATTCTTGTGCTCTCTATATTAAAGATGGGTCATTATAGATAGCCTTTATTTCAGTTCAATTTTGATTCAATTCCTTATCTAGATAAGTATTTGATATTGGGTTTTGCACTATTGTAAATTCCATTTAATTATATATTTATTTAAATAATTGGAAAACTACTTTTTCATGGTGGATCTGATTGATATCAAGTTGAATAATGAATTCAAGTAGGTATGTATGTCATCATTGTTAACCATTTAGCTATTTGATGACACTTTTATCTCCGTTTTAATTACCGTTGCATTTCAAGAACTATTTCTTTGATGTGATAGTACAACTTCCCTTGAATTCATTCACTGAATTTAAGTATGTGTCTATGAGATCTTGATAATTATTTATTAAGATACTTATATTTGCACATTGGTTTTAACTACTGCAAATCAGGGAAAATTTCAATGATGAAAAATGATCTTGAAGTTTAAAAACATTGGCGAATCTCACTAGTCCCTAATATGAAAACTATAAAATGTTTATTGATGTATTTCTAAAATTATTCAAATTTATAATTATTTTATAATATATACTCTCTATATAATGTTTTTCACAAAATCGGTTGCTAGATGCATTCAAAAAAGTTGGGGGAGACTAAGCTCCGGTTTTACAAAGAATGAGCTCACAGAAATAGCTTGTGGTTGTATTACATTATGGCAGTTCACAAAAATGCGTTTACTGTTCGATTGAAATGTCCTAATACAAGTATAGATTCTGATAAATTGGGACAATAGCAGACTAATTTTTCAATACATCTAGTCGATGTTGATATGGCTGATTTGTCGGGTATTGGAGGCCTCAGGATGGCTGTCTATTGCTGCAACTCTGGCACTGAAGGAGCTGGTGCTTGGATCGTTTGAGCTGTTGATCTTGTCCATCATGAACTTGAGGATCTAAACTGACTCTTGAATGTGTGCACAGGTGTTTGAGAGAGCGCTGAATTGCTCTTGCAGAGAGGAAATGTGGTGCAGAAAAAGATTGAGGTCAACCTCATATTTAGCTGTGAGGATCCTTGTGGCGGCATCGATTTTCTCATCTAGCAGGCGTTGATGAGTTCTGACTTGTTCAATTTCGGCTTGGAGGTCCCGGCAATGTAAGCAATCCTTGCTTCAATCCATAACGAGAGCTTCAGCGCTGACCTGAGGCAACTTAGAAGAAGAGCACACACTTACTGCAACTATAAATCTGAAAACAGTTCTGAGAGAGCTATCTATCTGAGAGCTGGGCGCTAAAGCCAAGCTAGTTACACCACAACAGAGCAGAACAGGGGGAGCACGAGTGACTGAATCGAAGAGGAGGAAACAGTCTAGGGGAGACCTGGAGATAGAGGCGAGGCTCGGCTTACTGTGAACCACTACGGAGGAAGCAAAGACAAATGAGCAAAGGGGAGAAGCGTCGTGGAGATGAGGTGGAGGTTTGCTAGAATATATAGTGGGCAAACAGGCCCTAGAAGAGGACCAGATCACAAGGAGGGAGCCAGGGCGATCACGGGTTTTGCTGTTCAAGATCTGATTTGCTGTGTCAGTATCTCTAAAGATGTGATACGACTGTAAAGTCAAGGATTTGCTGCAGTGGTTATCAGATATGTTTTGGATTTGGTCAGAGTCCTTGGTGGCAGAGGTGCAGTTCATTGGTAGGAGTCGATTTGGAGCGATCATGAATATCAGGGAATGAATTGATGCAGGTTCGCGTGGTTGCATAGGCTGCTTCCTCTTTCCCGAGAGCAGGCTTGGCTAGCTCTTTTGTCTGCATCTTGGTTGTTGGAGTGCAGGACATGAAAGAATTGGTACTCCAAGTCCTGAGATAGCATATTTTTACAGCGATTGATGATTTGATGTAGAAAAGGATTGGATGCTTGTCTATTGCTGTTGATTAAGCTAATTATGATGGCATAATCACCAAAAATGAGGGCTTTTTTAATCCCTTGGTTCTGAAGCTATAAGATACCTTGGTAAAGGCCCAGTGCTTCAGCTCTGTTGTTGGTTAAATTTCCCAAACCCCATTCAAAGGAGGACATTGGTACGCCTGAAGGATTGAGAATGATGCCCCCTACTCCCGCTGCTCCCGGATTAGATTTAGAAGCTCCGTCAAAGAATAAGGAATGAGATTTTTTTGATTGGAGCCATTTATTGAATTCTTCCTTTGTTAGGTGGATTTTCCATTCAAGATTGTCAGCTTTGCCTCTGAACTTGCTGATTTTTACTGTTGAAGTATTACTGGTCCTATCAATAAGGTTCCAAATGAAACTTCGTTCCTCTGCCCATAGACTGGTGGGGTCGATTTTTTTTGTTGTCTTGGATGCTATGGTCTTCGAAGCTAGGCTTGATGCTTTAATGAGAATGTGTCTGGTTGTAGTTGTTTATCTCGGAAGATCATGCTGTTTCGAGCAATCCATATACGCCACATAAGAGCAAAAGGGATGTCGTTCCAAACTCTTTTAGTTGGATTTTTCTTCACTGATTGCCAAGGATAATTTGTCCTCCAGTTATTCCGAGCTTCATCAATGGAATGTTGAGAATTCCAAATGGGGGGTGCAGAGGGGATGATGATGTTCCAGCATGAGGCTGCAAAGGGACAGGAAATAAATAAGTGTTGTATGGATTCCTCTGCAGCTTTACAGTTGGGACATCTAGAAGGTCTGACAATGCCTCTCTTCTTGACATTCTCTGCAATTAGTAATTTCCCATGCAGGAGTGTCCACATGAAAAATTTGACTTTTGGAATTGCTTCAGCTCTTTTTAAAATCTTCCAGTGTGTCCAAATAGTAGTTGGGTATTCCTTGCTGCTCAGATAGTTGTAACCTGCTTTGGTTGAATAATTGGTTCCTGTAGGATCCCATCGGAACTCATCCTTTTCACCTTTAATGGTGGGTGCAATACTGTGCAGGTGGTTTCAAAAGGAATCGAAGCTGCCTTTAAGATGGTGGGGGTGGGTGGAAATTCCCATCGAATCCAAACATTGGATGAAACATTCCATTGAGAGATTTGGCTCAGATTAGATATACCTTTGCTTTGTAAATAATGAATTATAGGATCCATACCTGGAAGACTATTTATGGGTGGGTTCCCCATGATTTTATCCGAACCAAAGTTCACCGTTTCACCTCCTTTTGGCACTTTGGAGGCATTTTGTGCCATGAATGCAATGGCTTTTTTGCAAAGCTTCCATACCTTTGTACAATTTCTGTTGGGGATCTCGGAAGTGAGTATATGCAGCCTTGACTAATTGAGATATTTTGTCTCCGGGACTTTTTTCCACCAGGTTGTTTGGTTGTCCATAAGTCTCCAAATCAACTTCCCACCAAACGCTAAATTCATGAGAGATGGGGACCTTATGCCAAGACCTCCATTCTCTGGGCTTTGAATGACTTGTTTCCATTTTACTAGGTTTTATTTTTTCTTTTCATTATTGCCCCCTTGCCAGAGAAAAAATCTGAGGATGCTATCCATTTTTCGGTGGAATGAAGCTGGGGCTTGTGCCAGGGAAAATTGATAGAGGGGAAGGGAGGAGAGGCCTGATTTTAGAAGCACCTATCGCCCAGCTGGATTGAGCCACAGTGTTCCCCATTTCTAAACTTTCCTTTTCATTTTGTCTAATGTTAAATCCCAAACACCAGTCTTTGCATTCCCTATGGTTACTGGCATTCCCAAGTAACTGAAACAGTCCCAATTTAAGTTGCAGGGGACACCAAAAATGTTGGCAATGCTGTGAATCGTTTGAGGTGAAGCATTCCATCCATAAATGCAGCTTTTGAGGTGATTTATTTGACCTCCTGAATATCTCATAAATTTGTCTAGCAGGGATTTGAATCTTCTTGCTATAATGATGGTTGCCCCCCTAGTAGTAGGGTGTCATCAACGAATTGAGAGTGATTTATGTTTTTAATTCCATCTTCAAACTTAATGCCCATGATGAGACCTGACTGCCTCTTTTGGTCAAGCGCACAGCTGAATGATTCTGCCATGAGGATGAAGAGATATGGGGATAAGGGACAACCTTGCCTTAATCCTCTTGAGGATTGAAAGGAAGGTCCGGGTCTTCCGTTGATGAGGGGAGCGATCCATGGGCCAGAAATACAGGCTCTTATGACATTAATAAGGAGAGGTGAGAAGCCCATCCTCTGAAGAACTACAAATAAGAATGAATGCCTTACCCTGTCAAAGGCATTGGCCAAGTCTAGTTTCAGTATAAAACCTTTTTCATTCCTTGCATGACTTGAGTGGATGGCTTCTTGAACCAAAATAATAGAATCTGAAATTTGTCTATTAGCCATAAAGCCTCCTTGGTTTTTAGAGATTAGCATCGGAAGAAGAGGTTTGAGCCGAGAGGCTATGATTTTAGAGAAGATTTTGTATGAAGAATTGCATAAAGATATAGGCTTGAAGCGAGAGAAATTGGAAGGGCGGTTCTCCTTAGGAATGAGGGCCAGATGGGTAGAATTTGTATATCCACCTATTTTGCCTTTTTTTTTGGATCCACTTGAGGTATTTGATGAGATCCTTCTTTATCAGCTCCCAGTAGTCCCTGTAAAAACAAATTGGGAATCCATTCGGTCTAGGTGCCTTGTTGGGCTGGAGGCTCCAGATTGCTTCCACTATTTCTTCCTCTTTTATTTTTGCTATCAAGCTTTTGTTCATATCAGCTGTGACTTTAGTAGGAAAATGCTGTAGCAGATCATCATAAGATTCTTCCTCCTTTGTTTCGGTTAAAAGGTCCTTAAAATGGTCTGTGGCTGCTCCTTTGATATCTGCTTGTTCAACATGATGAGTCCCTGCGCTGTCTACAATGGAAATTATGGTATTTCTGACTTGTCTTGCAGTGGCTTGTTTGTGAAAGAAGGAAGTATTCTTGTCCCCACTTTCCAGCCATATTTGCCTTGATTTAATGTGCCACTTTTCTTCCTCTCTTTTAATTCTGCTCAATTTATTGTACAACTCTTCTTCTTGAATCTTTTCATTTTGACAATATTCCTTTCGTTCTATTGCACATTGAAGTTCAACAATTTTGGATTTAAGCTCACGTTTTTCCTTTTCTGGCTCATTATAGTGCGATTTGGCCCAATTTATGAGCGCTTTTTGCATATTCCTTAATTTTTTCTCCCATATGAAATCTGGGGAACCTTCAATATGCTGTCCCCAGGTGTGCTGGATGATGTTTCGGGCTACTTGATAATCACTCCAAATGTGATTATATTTGAATGGAAGCGGACCAAGGGGGCAGTGAGTATCCAATGCTAGAGTGATTGGGTAATGATCTGAGGCAGCAAAGGGTAAGATGGAGGAATTGATAGTTGAAAAAGTTGATAGGAGGGAGATATTGACCAGGAATCGGTCCAGCCTCTCCATGATGTTGTTGCTGCCCAGCGTACGATTGCTCCATGTGTACTTGCGATTTTTTGGAGCTATATCGATCAAGTCACTAGTGTGCATTATGTTTTCCATTTGGTTTCTGAAAGGATCTGGCAGAAAGTTTCCCCCGCGCTTTTCATTAGCGTGCAGAATTAAGTTGAAGTCACCACTTACTATGATGTTGCTGTTATCTTCTTCCATAATGTGTTTACTGAGAGCTTCCCAACAGATTTCTTTATCCCTGTAATGATTAGGTACATAAACATTAAAAATGACAATTTGCTGATTGCTAATGCTATTTCTCAGAACTGTTTTTATCCAATGCTATTCAATTAGATCAGCTTCACTCTTCCATTCATTTTGATTCCAGATGGTAGTAATTCCACCAGAAGCCCCTCTAGCTTCGCATATGCTTCCTTTATAACATTTATACTTTTCAATGATCTTGTTGATTTCTGGTTCTCTTTGCTTTGTTTCCTGTAATAAGATGATGGATGGTTTCTCCTACGCTATAAGATCTTTTAGAGCATTCGTTTTGGAGGGGTGCCCAAGTCCCCTGCTATTCCATGAAAGTATTTTGATCATTTTAGACCTGTGGTTCAAGGAGGTGCTCTGCCTCCATTGTCTCTGCTTGCTGCTTCTTGATCTTTTGTGCCCTGAATGTAAGATTCTATTGGATTTTGCAGACCTAGGGCTATATCTTTCTGCGCGTTCTCGTCTCTATGCTGTTTTGAGGTCTTTCTACCCGGCTTCTTTTGACCATCAAAGGAAGATCCCTGGTCCTTGGAGTTACTGCGAGTGATTCTAGGAGGGAGGGGATCTGTTAAAAGGGGAGGGAGGGCAGTCATAGAATGAGGGGAAGAGGGATGTTCAGGAGGATTCGAAGGAGTAGGGTCATCTTTAGGGAGGGAGAGAACATGGAAGGGATTGGAGGATGGAGGAGATTGAAGGGATTTTTCCAATCCAGAGGATTGAGATCGATGAGGAGGGGAAGGAGGAGGAGATGGGATTTGGGCGGAAGGGTTAAGAGAGGAAGGTCCAGGTTCATTGGGTAAAATGGGGCTAGGTGCTGATTTTTTCCTTTTTACCACTTCCCATTGTTGTTCTTGAGCATTGTTATCCACATTAATGAGCTTAGTACAACAATTAGCAAAATGACCATACTCGTGACATACCTTACACTTGAAGGGGATCTGTTCGTAGTCGAGCTGTTGTATGTGCGACCATTCATCAACTTTGATCTTGATGGCTTCTGGAAGTCCTTTGCCCAGGTCAACCTCGACACAGATATGGGCACATACCTGCATGTTGTCTCTTGGCTTGCTCCTGTCAATATATTTGCCGATTGCATTTGCAATGGCGCGCACAGATTCATCTCCCTAGCAATGTAATGGGAGATGGGGGAGGCGAACCCAAACAGGAACCGCATTAGGAATATCAAGCTCTGGATCGAAATCTGGCGTCCATTTGTTTAAGTACAGACCTCTGGAGTCCATAAAATATGGCCCATTGCGAAATATTAGGTCCTTGTTGTTCTTTGTCTCGAAGTGGAAGGTGAAGTATCCCTTCCCACAGAATCTAATAGCAATTTTCCCTTGTATTTTGTCTGCCTGATTTCTTTCCACCCACCTCTGAATAGTTTTTGGTGAGGGCCAAAGGCCTGCGAATTGCCCTATCAGACCCTTTTCTGCCAAAGCAAGTGCAACCATTCTAGGCAAAGAAGGAGGAAGGGAGACCTCTTGCAATCCCTCTATTTTTTTTACGAATTTAGAAATGGCAACGCGAGCTCGTTGGGGCGGCAAAGAGTTTATGAGTGCTGAGAAAGCCAGTTGCTGAGCGGCCTCCTCCGGTGGAGCCTCTGGAGGGGCCATCTGGAGAGAGTCGAGCGCAAACCAGAGCACTGTTAATGGCGGCAAAGTAGATGCAGAGCGTGCGCGCGCTAGGGTTCAATTCCATACTCTCTATATAATGTTGATGATATTTAAGGTAAAATAATTTTATATTGTAAAATTTGGGCGAATCATGTTGATAAAAAATGGAAATTGGCGAATCATTTTTTTAGAAAAATCATGGAAAATTAGCCCACCTAGGAATATTAGCCCCTAAAATTTTCCATGCTGCAAATTGTATTAAGTAATTAAATTTTTTGAATCATTTGAATCTTAAGTTCAAATATGGTCCATTCCATTCATACCTTGTCCTTGATTGGGAGGGGGACTAATTCTTCTTTTAATCGAGATGAATTATGATTTACTTTTGTTGCTTACATGGTAGAACAAAATTGCATCTACATTTAGGATTTCATTGTTCAAAATCTCCTTACGTAGGAGCAACATCATTGGTGGTCTGATTGAGCCCTTATGTCAGCTTAAGGACTACTTTCTTGCAAGCATGTTGTAGGAGGATAAGTCCGATGCCTCTTTTTGTTGATAGTAATTAGAAATATCATAAATCAATAGGGAGAGTGATCTAACATCTTTTCTTGGGTGATGTTAGTAGAATTGCATAAAAGAGCATGTAAAACCATAAATGTGATACATTAAGAAGAAGCAACACATAAAAGGTACCATAAAGACAATGCACCAATATTTGATAACAAGCTCACCCAATATGTGTTATGTCTTTGGGCCCAGCTTCAAAATGAAGAGGCCTCTTCATTCATCTTAGCAAAAAGAAAGGAAATTCATGGAAAAATATATAATTATACCTCACATCTAGAAGTGACATGAAAATGGGCTGCTCAAATCTCAAATCTAACTGTACCAGTGAAATACTTGCGAAATTCTAAGTAAAATGAGTATAAACTCCACCAAATTCTGACATTGTCAACTTTAGACCCCCAAAGAACCTGCAAGATTGCATAACAAAATATTTTGGGAATATTCTTAAGAATATTCAAAGTAATATATTGGGGGAATATACTCCTAAAAAAATGAACCACAGGGTTTCACCGTAGGGTTCCGTGGCTCTCCTGGGTCCCTCGGCCCACCCGATATTCCACTCTGGCCTCCTCTGTCCATCAAATGAAATGGAAAAGTTTTTTATAGTGTCGTGGTGGTGGACTTAATAAAGTCCTACCGACTGGCAAGTTGGTTCCCTCGGTGTAAATATGACACCCAACCCAATGGGGTTGCGGGTTTAAACCCCACATACTCTCATTTCGGGTTTATAACAATGTTTTTATATTAAAACAAACCAATCGCCAACTTGCAACTAGTTTGAAAATTTGGCACAACACTCCGCTAATTTAATTGTAGGCCATAGATGGGCCTTTTTAGCCATTAGTTGGGTTCCACGTGGCGTCATTTGATTTTGCCACGTGGACCCATGTTATTGTTCCAACTAACCTGATGTGATATTTAGTGGAACACTGTCAAATTTAGTGATTCCGTCAATTGTAGCAGCATTACTACTTTTATATGGAGATTAGCTAATTTTACCCCCCCAATCGCCAAATTTGGTTTGGCTGCCAACTTTGACCCTAGTCCAAATTTATCTGGCACCAACTAAAATTTTTCATTTTTCCAAGTTTAACAAGAACTTTGACTGAGCATAACTTTTTCATACAAACACGGATTGAGGTGTCGTTTATGCCATTGGTTTCCTTACAACAAGATCTTCAACTTGACGCTAATTTCGTTAAGTTTGGTGACTTTGATTTTTAGTCATATTGGTATCCTCCTGGATCAATCCTCCCCACTAAAGGATTTTTGGTCCCTGAAAGTTACAACAAAGATCATCCATGTTTTTGCTTATTTGCAACAAAACCTGTATCCTTTGCTATCAAACTAAAGGCAAAAATATCACTGTGTTGCATACTCAAGTGATATTAGTGTGCCTTTCAAATGCACCATAATCATCATCATCATAATGGGAACATGAAACTGAAGAATCATTGACACTGTTTACATCAATTATTGATTCTGAAGCGGGTGAGGATGGATTCCCTATGCCTTCATTGCACTTCAATTTTTCCAAGGCATCTTTTGTGGCTTGTAACTAAATCTACAATCCCTGCTTCTTGTAGCAGTGTTCTCATTTCAACATTCTCTGCTTGAATGCTCTAGTTGATCTCCTTAAGTTATTGGAGCCATGCATTCTTTGATGTGTCACCCATCATTGATCCAACACCTGCAATCCCAACAACTCCTATCTTCATCTCATCGCTTGAATAAGAACCCAGGTCATGTTGCATTGTAGCAACATTTTTTTTCTCCCCTTTGCCACCATACTTCTTAAGATTTACCTTTGGATGTAGTTTCTAGCAATGCTCCTCATGATGTCCTTCTTTCTTGCATGAGTGCAAGAGAGATTTTTATTTTTTTTAATTTTTTTTTTTATTTTTATTTTTTTAATTTTTTTTATTTTATTTTTTTTATTTTTATTTTTTTATTTTTTTATTTTTTATTTTATTTTTTATTTTATTTTTTTATTTTTTATTTTTTTTTTTTATTTTTATTTTTTTTTAGTTATTTTATTTTTTTTCTTTTCTTTATTGTTGTTATCTTCTTTGCATGGTCATCTTTCCCCTATTTTCAAGATGAATTGCTTTCACACTAGCTTCATCCATATTTGTAGGATCAAACAACAATAATGAATGTTGAATATAATTGTGCAAAGCGCCAATATATTTCATCAAATTTTCTGGTGAGTCTAAAGGAATACTCAATGCCAATGCTTTCTTCCTAAATTCTTTTGTAAAACTTTGAACATTCCCACCTTTACCCCGTCCCAAATATTTCCACTACACCATGGCTTTTTGCCTATAACCCAATGGGTAAAATTGTCCTCTTAATACATATGTAAATTTAGACGATGATGAAAGGAGTTTATTATTATGCTTACTATTTTTCTAAAGTTTACTCTCCCACCATACAATAGTTGTGCCTTTCAGTTGAAGAGATGTTAAGTGGATCTTCACCATGTCCTCTTCAATCTGTTGTATACGATAGTAGACTTTGATTTGTCTAATCCAATTGTTTATCTTTTCTGCATTAGATTCTCCATTAAACATAGACAAATCAAATTTCACATCTAACTTCAACAATGGTTTTCTAGCAACATTGTTCTGATGATTGTTAGAATGATGAGAGTGAGATGAAGAAGAAGGACATTCACTTGAAGATGGAGATGGAGGTTCAGGAGGGTCTCCTCCATTTCCTTGATTTACCAAAGTATTTTCCTTTGATTTCTCTTTCTTCTTATTTCCCCTTCTTTGCCACTCTCTTCTCATAATCTGAAACAATTTATCTACCATATATGCCATCTTGAAAAAAGCTTTACAGAAAGCTTTGTCATTCTCAGTGTGAACATAATCATTCTCTTTTTTCTTTCTTTATGTTGCACATCCAATCTTGGGGTCAAAAGACTTGAGTTTTCCTTTTTTTTCTTTGAGTGTAGCCCTAGTTATCATCCACATTCACAATTCACATCCAAACGAAGACTACTCTTATACTAACATGATACAGGATCTTTTCTTCAATAATGTTAGCAAAATTTTGTAAAAGAGCATTTAAAACCATAAATGCAACACTTTAAGAAGAAGCAACACACGAAAGAGACCATAAATACAATGCACCAATATTTGTTAACAGAGTTCACCTGATGTGGGCTACATCTCCAGGCCCAACTTCAAAGTGGAGAGGCTTCTTCATTCATCCCAGTAAAAAGAAAGGCAAGTACATGGTAAATTAAATCATCATACCTCACTTTTGCTAGTGACATTAAAATGGGTTGCTCAAATCCAAAATTTGACTGCACTAGTGAAACCCTTATGGAATTTTGAGTAAAATGAGTATAAACTTGACTAGATTTCGACACCATCAATTCTGGACCCCCAAAGAATCTCCAAGATTCCACAACAAAATATTTTAGGAATATTTTTTTGAGAATATTCCATGGAATATACCCTAGGAATATACTCCTTGAAAAACTTGTCACAAGGTTTTGCAGCCCTCCTGGTTCCCTTGGCCCATGTGATGTTCAACTTCAACCTCCTCCATCAGTCGAATGAAATGGTTGAGTTTTTTTATAGTGTTGTGCTGACGAAATTAAGAAAGTATCGCTACCTGGCGGGTTGGTTGGCACAATGAAAATATGGTGCTTAGCCCTACGAGGTCATGAGTTCAAATTTCGTGGACTACCGTTTGGGCATATGTTATAACAATTGTTTTATATTAAAAAAAAAACACCAACTTGACACTAGTTTGAAACTTTGACCTCGCACTTCACTAATTTAATCGTAGTCCATGGCTAGGCCTATTTAACCATTGGTTGGGTACCACGTGGCACCATTTGATTGGGCCACATGGCCCCATGCTATTGGGCCAACTAACCTGTCATCATATTTAGTGGAATGCTGCCAAATTTAGTTATTCCACCAAGTGTAACGATGTCTATATTTTTATCTGGAGCTCAACCAATTTTAGCCCCCCTATTCGCCAAATTTGATCAGGCCACCAACTTTGGCACTGGTCCAAATTTATTTGGCGCTAACTAAAATTTATCATTTTTCCAAGTTTGACTAGAACTTTGACTGAGCATAACTTTTGCATAAAAACTCGGATTGAGGTGTCGTTTGCACCATTGGATTCCTTGAAACAAGATATTTGAATTGAATATATTTTTGATGAGTTTCAAGGAATTTTATTTGTATGCCTTTTAGGATCCTCCTAGATCAGAGAGTAAGGGGTAACTGCACCCATTTGAACCAATTGGAATCACCATCCCAAACATAAAGGGGACTAATTGGGGCCTTGACTGGGTGATCTCCCCAATCTTGATTATGGTCTTTTTTTTTTATCAACGGACCCACTGACGGAAAAACACCTATTCTCTTTCCACAAATCAACTCATACATTCTTGGTCAATGCTCTGCCAATATAACCAATCTTGAGGAAAATGCCCTATTTTAGCCTAAAAATCAGACCTATTTTAGATTTTTAGGGATTTTATCAGATTTTGAGGGTCTCCTAGAGTGGAGCTCGACCCAACTATCTCCCTAAATTAGTATTTTAATTTATGGTTTGAGATTTCATAGCATTTTCAGTTTTGAAACTTTATATATAAATGCCCAAGTGTGTGAAGAATTGATTAAGTTTTGTAATATCTGAATTTTAGTATTAGTATCAGAGTTTCAGAGTAATGTTGTAGCCATGAACATTGTTATTTCATCAATACATGAAGCTTATTGATTTTGCTTTAGTAGTAGCCTCAAAGTTGTGCTTGCTAATGCGTGGAGGGTTCCCACAACCTCAACTTGTACACTTCCTTTTTCTTGTTGATTACGATTTGTATTTATGGTATATACTTTTCATGTTCTTTTTGTCATATTCACACTAGCAAAATTTCTCCTTCATGTAATTTTAATTGTTTTGTGAAAACTTGTAATTTCATGTTTGATATGTTCATAAAAGCTTGTTGCTCATACTTATCTTATTTAATGTTTATACTTGTTTTAATTGTTGTCCATATTTCTCTAATTAATCATTGCTCATGAACAAAGTTATAATGGGATATTTTCTACTTATGAAGACAAGTTAATTGACAAGTTAAGCATAGGACCAAGAGTTCCCATCCACTACCTTTCTTGGTGGAAAAGGGCCCAATTCTCTCTTAGCCTCTCACTTAGTGTTGCATCAAAATGCATCATAGTTTCCCGCTTTCATAGATTAGTTTCTTGATTTCCTATTTTAGTCAATGACTTAAGCATACACTAACTGATAAGTTAAGTATAATACCACTAGAGTGTCCATCCACTTTCTCTCTCTCATAATTGAAAAAGGCCATTGTGCATTCTTGACTTCTCAAGTAGTGTTAGGTTGAGTTTATTGGATTGAATAAAACACCAATGGAGTGTTCATGTGCTCTCGCCAGTAGAAAAGGCCCTAGCACATTATTAATCCATCAAACTGAATCTCTTGAGTATTATTTCCAGTTCTTGTTATTTACAAGCATTTGATTTCCGTGTGAAAACTTGCAAATCTACTAGACATGATTGTGCAGAAGACTATGAGTTGAACTATGAAGAGGGCCTTAATGCATGCCCAATCATCCAATAGATTTAGAGTATGTATGTTTTACTTTCCAATAAGTGTGATTAGATTATGTTTTGTTTCATGCTTAGTCCTCTAGTTTTTGCTAAAATTAGAACTCTAGACCTCTACTAGATGACTCTAGTACTTAGTTGTAGATGTGACATCCAATCTATTCTAGCTACCTACATATTGTAATGTGCTTCTAAGTTTATGAACACTCAAATTGATATAAACATTATGTCCTGATTTATGCCCATAGATTAGTCTGCCATTTTTGGTGCTATTGCAATGGAATCTCATTTTGAGTTAGAACTAGATTTAGAAGTCTTTTTATTTTATTTTCCAAATATAAACATTTAGGGTTGGAGGAGTGAAAGTGGTAAGGCAAGAGGTAAGAACCTGCACATTCACTTTAGCTTAGTCTGCGCAAGGCCAAGTCATGTTTAATATTTGTATGCTTATGTTAGATTTAGTTTTATTATTCATTCTTACATTATATCTAAGGATTAGAGAGGTATTTAAAAACCCCCAACCACTAAAAAAAAAACAAAAAAAAACAACCACTAATCCATTTGTAAGACATAAACTATCAACTAATTGGAGGATGCTAAATAATTTATTCAGTAAAGGAAGGTATGCCACCACAAGGATCTTCTCAAATTCTTGTCCACAATTTATAATTGTCTCTAGAGACGAACCTTCATTTCATAAGACAGAAGAGGATAAAAACATCCATGAAGAGGATCCAAAAGAGGAGAACCTAGAAGTTTCTTCTAGTTATTATTATAAGGAGGACAAGGAGTCATGGGCCACATATAATGAAGAGAAGATACAAGAACCCTTGTGCATACAAAAATGTAATGAACAACTTTCGACAGAACTTTATGATATGGAAATTAAGGAGAGCCAAGGATATAAAGACCAATCTAAGGTCTTGATCCCTGGACAACCTAGGTAGAGACCAATCTGGTTATGGTTAGTGATGTTTGATCATGAGGTGGAATTGTTGGTTGAGGTGGCTTGGCCTTTGGAAGCCTTGGTTTGGTTTTGTTTTAGTTATTCAATGAGATCCCACATTAATGCTTAGGTAGAGACCAGTCTGGTTATGGTTAGTGATGTTTGACTGTGAGGTGGAATTGTTGGTTGAGGTGGTTTGGCCTTTGGAAGCCCTGGTTTGTTTTTGTTTTAGTTATTCCATGAGATCCCACATTAATGCTTGGAATATGGCACGGGGCTGATTGGTTGAAATAAATATTTGATTAAGCCCAGTCTATGGTCGAGTGGTATGTGGAAGTACCTGACTTGGTTGGAATTTTCATACTTTAATAAGAGGTATTTTCTATTGTGATCTATGAGCACATGTATTGATTATGATGGTGATATTATGATTAAGTTTCCATGGTTTATATGTTGGTTATTGTTGTGTGTGGAGCATGATTGTTCAAAGGTCTTTGTTTCAGTCGGATGTATACCCCAGGAAGTTTATACACCCCTCCACG